>KQ992471.1:11067-29242 GCA_001598015.1 Dorcoceras hygrometricum | reverse complement strand
CTAACTCTAAACCCAGATCCTCAACTTAACTTAAAATCATACTAAGTCCAACTCATGATGGCCCAAAAACTAAGAACAACCCTTTTCAAAAATCATTTGAAGGCCTCGGCCCAACATCGTTAAAATAGGCTTAAAACTCATTAAAATAAATATCGGTCCAATCCACTAATTTGGCTAAAAACCCAATTTAATTAAAAATTCCAGCAACTTAAAAATATATTTTGACTTAAAATCGTTGACCCGAAGTCATTTGACCAAAAACGAAATTTCAACTTAAAAAGTCGATTTGACCTGATAAAAAATGACTCGGACTCTAAAAATAAAATAACCCGGCCCAAAAATAAAATAAATCGGACCAGACTTAAAATATTCGAATCGAGGCTCGATGAACCGCCCCGGTCCAACCGAACCAGCTGGTTCAATTGAACCAAAACAGCCCACTTCAAACCCTAAGCCCAAAAACACACACTGGTTCATGCCTCCTGCGACAGGCCGCCGACAAACGTTTTGCAAACACTGCTCCGGCCACCACTGGCCCCCCCGCCCCGGGTGCCCCCCCCCCGGGCCCCAGCCGGTCCTAACCTGACCAATCCTAGCCCCAACCATGGACTCAACTGGACTCACGAAGCCTGGGAAGCAGACGCATGGCGCGGCGCGATTACACACACTGCACGGTGTGTTTCATCTAGCCCACGGTTCGTCCACAATTCCTCCACTTCGAACCCCTAAAAGCCACCCCTAGGACCACCATGAACCACCTAATATTGAGCCACAACCACTCAAGCAGTCCATCAATCGAAACCATGCAAAACAAGTTCGAAACCGTGAGGTGCACATGGAAAAACGTATGATCATGAACATGAACATAGAGATTTGAAACATCCACGAAAAATCCATGCATAATTGTTTTTATGATCTAAATGGTGAGAAAAGAAAGGATATAACATGCCTTGATCGAAAAAGAAGAGAATATACGCGATACCGGAGCGGAGGACAATTGAGAAGACCACACCTTTGAGTTTCAACCCAAAACCTTGCAAATTTCGGTCACCTTAGGGAAAAAAGAGGCTGAAGTCGGCTGATGAGAGGAGTGGCTAGGGTAATTTTCGAAATTATGGTGAAGGGTGAATGAAAAGTGTACAAAAAAGCCCTTACACCTTGTTTTATTTAAGGAAATAAAAGCCCATCAATACAATAGCCCTCCTTTAATTAAAAAGGCTTAAAAACATTTAAAATGCAGACTTCAAGCCTTTAATTTTCGTAATATATGGCCTCTCAAATTTCAAAGTGTAGTAAAAGTCATAAAAATAGCCCGTATAGGCGAAAAACGGGTCCCCCTCGGTAACAGTGCATAAAATCTCAATTTTTTGGAACTTGTGCATACAATAAAAATATTTTCTTTAAAATATGTCTAAATGCTAAAACATTAAAATATTTTCGATTTGGTCGTCTCCGGACTCGTCCCCGCTTACCGGTCTCAAACCGTACTGTAAAGTGACATGCATACGTAAAGCATAAAATAATCATATAATCACATACATGACATGGAAATCATACTAACATAAGGTTTTCTCCCTAGTCTTGCATTCAATTCAACGTACTTAGGTTTCTTGGCGTTACACTATCGGATCGGGTTTGTACAAGGAGTTGTATAAATGATAGGATCAATATGGATCGAAATCAGCCCGAGGAGTTCAGAAGGGTGGGGGGGGTTGAATGAACTCCTTTGGATTTTATTTTTCGAAACCTTAAAACAATTTTACAAGCACCTAGCTTAACTCAGATCCGAGTTACCAGATCTGAGGTATCTCAGTCCTAAATCTGATTTCTCGACTAACAAATATTATGCAAAAATAAGTTGATAGATCAGTGAACTGTATAATGTAAATAAATGCGATAAGTAAAAATAAAAGTGCAAGGGTCAGAGATTTATTTTTGGAAGTTCGGATATAAAGATCCTACGTCTCCCCTTTTTCCTTTGCAGGAAGGTTCCACTAGAAGACTTTGATGAATACAGACACTGCTAACACCCGGTCACTGAGCCTTGCTCCAAGTGAACTCCTAGAAAACACCAATACACGCAGATACAACTGCTGAAATACAAACAACTTGATTTTTCAGACAGCTTCACACAGCAAGTCTTTTACAGACTCAACATTGGATATAACAAGGAAATACGATATAGTGCGTACTGTAAATCTTCTGGTTCTTTTATCAACAAGAACTGTTTACAAACGTAAACAAGAAGATATCTCGAATATTAAATCTATGAAGGCTTGAACTTGAGTGTTCTTCGAGATTTTAATACTGGGACTTGTAATAACTTTCGATAAAAGATTCCCAGTAAGTATGTGAAAGTGTTATGATAGCAGAGAAAGTGTCGTTAATGGTTGAGAATGACCGAGAGCTTTTCAATTTGAATTCTTCAGCTATTTATACTATTTGTCTTCAACGGTCAATAAATGTAGCCAGTAGAGATAAGCTACTTCGCATATCTTCATCGTATCATATCATTTAGTGCTCCATTAATGCCATACAAAAGGTAAACTGCGCTTGTCAGGGCTAACTTGACTTACGCTCATGTTTGAAAGTTCACTCTGTTAAACGAATCTTTCCCACTTTGTGTATTCTTGAATATGTCAAATCTGAATACTGTACTGTTCTAGTAAACAAATCTGATAACATACATCTGTAAGTCACTGAGTCGAATCTGTTCAATCTAAGTCCGTTAAAGAAATCTGAAATACCGTAAAGCTCTTTCGAATATACTCTGTCAAAACTGAACATCAATAGTAGCTTAAAAACTGAAGTAGCATATACAGATCTGACTTCCTGTTACTCACATCTGAATTGCTTGCAAAGAGTATGTTCACCTCTGATACTCTCGAATCTGAATTATACCATCTTAGTCGATATACCAGAATCTGTTACTAAAGCCTCTGAATCAAGTCTGAATATACTTTGCTCTAAAACAGATATCTTACTGTAGCTTCTGAATCAAATCTGAATACACTTTGCTCTAAAACAGATATCTTATTGTAGCTTCTGAATCAAATCTGAATCCCCTAAAATCTGAAAGACTGTCCCGATAACAGATAAAATAGATTACTCAAATAACCCGATATCTTGGAACTTAATTCAGAATTCCTCAATTCGATAACTGAAAACTTAGACTCGATATCTGATCAATTCCCGAATGGTCAACTCAGATGTCAACGCAACTTAACTCAGAGTTCTCGAATCTTAAAGCTTCAACTCAATGACGTCACGATCTGAAATTTTCCCTTCTTTTGTCCTCTGCGGATACTTATGATCAGTTCTCAGTCTTATTTTGTTATCACCAAAACTTATAAATTATATCTTAACAATTTTCCTCTTTTTGGTGATGACAAAAATTATAGCATATGACTTAAAAGAGACAACAATAAATTGCTCCAAGTCAGCTATATATATATGATATGAAGCACGTACAAAATATTTGTACAAAGAGCTGAAAATCCAAAAACTGTTTATTTTTATTTCACTCCTAGCCAATATCTGGCATCTCTCTGCTGGAATGTCTTATACTAGAATATCCGCTCCTATCACCTCTGCTTCTACTACCACCACCACCTCTTCTGCTTTTATAATCCGGAGGCAGCTGCAGACTATGGCTGCTACTTTCCCCCTTTCTGTCATTACCACCCCTATTAATGTAGGCGATAATTTCCGAAAGTTGGGAACTTACGTGATCAATGCCCGATTCTATCTTCTGTTGGAAATCAGTAAAATCTGTCTTGAGAGCTTGGATTTCCTTAGTATGAGAACGAATATCAGTCACATCAGATATCAGGACAGCATTTTGTGCCCCAACCCCTCTCTTAAACTCAAGCAACTCAAGTGACAAGGCAGTTTGGTGAAATTTGGCCTCCTGTCGAGCGCTTTGCTCCGATAGACTTGTTCCTGATTAGAAAGAGCTTATTTGAATGCTTTCTCAAGATTCTAGATCTTAAATAAAATATGGTTCTGGAGATCGCCTATCTTGCCAGAAGTCTTCAATTGATTAACTGAAAGCCGCGTAATAGAGGCTCGGAGCTGTGAGAAAGATTCTGTAACATCTGTAGTACCAACAGCTGGCAAAGAAATCTGAGTAACAGGAGTCGCTCCATCCACAGGAGTGACAACAAGAAAATCAATCTGATTGGCATAAGTCTTTTCATTCATAGGAATGTTCACACGAGAATCCATTTGATTGTGGCTGGAAGAGGTCGAACTAGAGCTAGAATCTGAAGAATGTACACTTATAACATATATAATCTGGATACGGTATGATACATAATCTACAACCCTTCGTGGAATACTATATTCACCCACAGCTGATCCAACTGGTACTAAATTTGTACAGAAATTAACACTCCCTACTCGCTTCAAACAACCAAACATAGAATATCGTATAATATCTGTACAAACTTTGAACCAACCCCAAGTTTTAACTGGAGGCCTCTGCGAGTATATACCCTGGACCGGATCAAAGAATAAACAGATAGGTAAGAGATATCTAACAAAAATGCGGTCAGGCAGAGACGTCCAATCGGAAGAAACACGATCTGCGCACATACAAACCACGCGATCAAATCCATCCTCGACTAACCACGACCCTTCACCCTTCCGTAAGTTTCTGACCCAGAAAGTAGAAAAAATTGTTTTGTGGTATGATCAATAGCCGTAGTGGGTTGACCTAATACGAGATTAGTGCGCCGCGCTACCAAAAAATTGCGCAACAACAATTCTCTATACTTAGCAATAATGAACATCCATCGTTGAACGGATTTCTCCAAAGAATCCGTTTCCGCCCAAACTAACATCTTATCTTCTTTGGAAAATATGTCCTTGACTGTCTGCATAACCTTCAGATTTCTCAGACTGAAAGAATGAAAGAATGAAGTCATCTCTGTGATGACTTTTTCCCGCAGCAGAATAAGAAAATCAATGTCCCCACAAATCAACTGAAACTGTTCACGGGCCGGGTGCCCCTTCACGGTGTCTGGTTCCTCTAGTGGTTTCTTCCCTTTATCAGTCGCAACAATTTTGGGAAGATTTTCCTTGTACCAATCACCGGCTTCAACTCATCGAATTTCAATTCCACGACAGAACTTGATTTTATTGGGCTTTGCTGCTGTGAGTGAAGGTAGCATCATTCCATCAGGAATTTGTGCAAGATGTTCTTCAAGGGATAGAGATTCATCGTCAGAAGTTGGCAAGACAGATGTCTCCACTACCTTGCTCAAGGATTCCGATTCCTCATTCATAGCGGTCTCCATCTCATCCTCTGTATCACTCCCTGTTTCAACCAGTAGTTCGGCCTCATTGGTAAACACATGAAAATCAAGAGCAGCAAATTCATCAGCTGTAACATTGATCATCCTTTCTGTCTCATCAGATCTCTTTTCCACCTGTCCTTCAACATATGTTTCCCCCACATCAATTTTCATCTGCAATGTTTCTGCCAGAATATGCACAATAATCGTATCCACATCATCAATTTCAGAAGTTTTCTCCAGTTCCATCATTTTTTCGGTTCCAGAAAATTGGTCTAAGATGGGTTCCTCCACAGATGGTTCTTTTTCAACAAGCTCATTATCAGAACCTGATGGCATCCTAAAATTTCTCTTCAGTGCGTTGCGTTTAGGCGCAGGAGGACGCTCATTTGGCACAGCTGAAATAGGTTCAATCTTCTGGATTGGGACCGCTTCTGGTGCAACTGATACAAGTCCCAGATCCCTCTTCTTGGAAGCAGCTTGTCCAGTTGTTGTCCTCTTCTTATTAACAGCTGGAGTAGCTGTCTCCATTTGAACCTAAGTTGTGTCCTTGATAGCAGTTGAAACAGATCTCTTCTTGGACATAGATTTCTTCTTCACAATCGCTACCTTAGCCACTTCGTGCTCATCAGTTTCACCACAAGCATCAATGGTTTTTTTCGTGGATACATATGTATTTACCGTCTTGGTAGAAAGAATTTTCAACGGAGGGAAGGTCTTTGCCTCACCCAAGGTGACTGCGGGGTCTCTTTTAAATAGAACACAAATCTGAGCCGCAAACCCTTTTGCTCTTTTGGTGGTTCTATCAACCATTTCATTCAAGACCTCAAAAATAATTTTACTCTAGTTGACCTTGATACCAAAATGAATAGCCGTCATCATCAGAAACCTTTCGTGGGTGACGGCGTCTAAAGAACCAGCTTTCACAGTAAAGGACTTGGCCAAAATATTTTTCAACAATCTGAACTCATACTTCATCAATCTCTTTTTGCACGAGAACTGAACAGGCACACTCGACTTAGAGAAAAGAGTTATTTCCTGCAACACCAAATTATTCGGCACTTCCGACAAATAAGTTAGACCCTCTGTAGGCAGATTGAATATTTCTGCAAACATGTCCTCAGGAATGGCTACATACTTTCCGGAAAAAACACATGTAATATCACCATCTTGCACAAGATCTGTATAAAAAACTGCTCCAGTTCCTGCTCATAAAGTACTGACGGACATCCCAGAAAGTCACGTAGCCCAGTAGATTCAAGGGCTTTGAACATATAAACAATTTCATCATTATCTGAGATACCCAAGACAGAGTCGAAGTTCACTTGAAGAGCGTTGGTGATGAAAGCTTAGGCCATTTAAGATAGTAGATCGAACGAGAAAATGCCTTAAAGATGAATATTCTGCAAACAGAGAGCACTACAGAGCAAGAATGCACGAAATCTTGAAGGTAATTTTGCGTAAGGTAAGGAATAATGAATAGTGAAATGGCGTAATGTAAATGAGGAATGTGAAACGGTGAGAGAATGTGGATGTGATGTTTCGTATGATGACAACACGTGTCAATCATCCGACGGTGCAATCAATATTTTGAAAAGGTTTTGAAATGGTTTGAAATTTAAACCGTGAGGGTGAAAAATTAAAAACAGGCGCCAACTATTTAACACATCACAGCCTTAGGATCTATTTTGATGTATCAGTAGGAGTATTACAGGATCTGATCACAGATAAGCATCAACTGTGTATATATGACATCTGAGTGTATCCAGATCTCACAAATTCAGCTGACTCAGCACTTATTAATTCAGATCTCTAGTTCCCCCTAAGACCAAGGTTCTCCCATACCTGAGGTTTTACCAGATCTGAAAATCCATGGTGTTCCCCCTAAACAGTAGACTCGGATCTGATAATCACGATAGCTGTTCAACCTGCAATTGTTAGCACATAGGCAAATCAAGTCAGTTCTAAGAGACCAAGAATGTTTCTGAAATAAGAAACTTAGCGTCTGGTAGAGGCTTTGTGAAGATGTCAGCTACTTGCTGGTCAGTCGACACATACTCCAGCCGGACGTCCTTCTTGAGAACATGATCTCTTATGAAGTGATGCCTGATGTCGATATGCTTTGTTCTTGAATGCAGCACCGGATTTTGAGTGATTGCGATGGCATTGGTGTTGTCACAGAAAATAGGCGCTTCAGAAGCATCAATGCTGTAATCCTTCAGCCGGTTTTGAATCCATAAGATCTGAGCACAGCAGCTTCCAGCCGCTAAGTACTCTGGTTCAGCTGTGGACGTTGCAATAGAGGTCTTCTTCTTATTGAACCAGGAAATCAATCGAACTCCTAAGAATTGACAAGTACCGCTTGTGCTTCTACGATAAACCCTACATCATGCGTAGTCTGCATCACTGTAACCGATTAGTTGAAAGCTAGAGTCTTTGGGATACCAAAGTCCCACATTGGAAGTTCCTTTTAAATATTTCAGAATACGCTTTAAAGCAATATAATGAGATTGCTTTGGCGACGCTTGGAATTTATCACACATACAGACAACAAACATGATGTCTGACCTGGGGAGCCTATAATACCACGATATAGAGAAACCTCAATTGCAGATCCAGCTTCGTCTTTGTCTAGCTTGATTGAGGAGCTCATTGGGGTCGCTGCTGCTGAGCAATTTTCCATGCCAAATTTCTTCAGCAGTTCTTTCGTGTATTTTGCTTGATTGATGAAGATTCCATTGTCAAGCTGTCTCACTTGTAATCCAAAAAATAACGTCAGCTCTCCCATCATGATCATCTCAAACATGTCCTGCATCAACTTAGAAAATTTCTGGCACAATTTGGGATTAGTTGACCCAAAAATAATATCATCTTCATAAATTTGCACTAGCATGATATGATCAGATTTCACAAATTTAAATATCGTCTTATCAATTGTGCCTATAGTGAAATCATGCTCAATAAGAAACATAGACAGTGTATCATACCAAGCTCTGGGTGCTTGCTTCAACCCGTATAGAGCTTTATCCAATTTGTAAACGTGATTTGGATATGTATGATCAACGAATCCAGGAGGTTGTGCAACATACACTTCCTCATATAGGATGCCATTAAGAAATGCACTCTTAACATCCATTTGAAAGACTTTGAAGTCTTTATATGCAGCATATGCAAGAAACATGCAAATGGCTTGTAGTTTAGCTACTGGTGCAAAGGTCTCATCAAAATCTATACCATCCATTTGCCTAAATCCTTGAGCTACCAGTCTAGCTTTGTTCCTTGTTAATACTCCATCTTCATTCAGTTTGTTCCTAAAGACCCATCTAGTTCCTATCACTGAATTATTAAAAGGTTTAGGTACAAGTTGCCAAACTTTATTTCGCTTAAACTGATTTAGTTCTTCTTGAATTGCATCTATCCAGCTTAGGTCAGGTAAGGCTTCATCTATCTGCTTTGGTTCTATATGCGAGATGAATGCTGAATCAAAATGATCATACAGTAGCTGGCCTCGTGTACGAACAGGAGAATTAATTTTACCTATGACCTGCTCGGGTGGATGATTTCTGTTCCACCGGAGATCAGATCCGATTGGATTGCTCCCTGTTCAGCTTTGATGTTTGGCTGGATGGTAGCATCTAGGTTGTCTGACGTCAATTGATAAGATCTTTGTTCCAGATTTGAGTCAGATGCCATATGATGAGATGTACCCGCATCTTGTGCATCAGATGTTGATTGATGTACTGTGAGATCTGTCTGTGCAACATCTTGAGCATTGGTTGCTTCAGTTCCAGCAGCTGGAACGCTTGAAGAGATCTGTTCCTGCACCCGGTCAGCATTAGTCAAATCAACGACTACTGGGTTACCTGTCAGATCTTCTTGAGCATTGTCATGCGGTGTGTCCATCGTTGGTTGTATCTCAGCTGAGTTTATTTGTTGTGACACGTCATCATCAGATTCATCAAGGCTGGATGATTCTAGACGTGTGCATAAATCATTGAGGCTCATAGTTGAGTTGGATCTGAAACTTGTCTCATCAAAAACCACATGTGCTGATTCTTCAACTGTCAGACTTCGATTGTTGAAAACTGTATGCTTTGCTCACAGCTGAATAACCTAGGAATAGACCTGCATCAGATTTAGCATCAAAAGCTGTTAGGTGCTTCTTGTCGTTATTGTGAATTGTCAGGCCTCGTGCTCATAACATAGTAAAAACACACAAACACATGCGGAAGCTATCAAAAAGCGGGTAAAATTTTTGCTTTTGGCCTGACGGGTTAAAAAAATATAATTTAAAATAATGCGATACTCAAAATAGATATCCCAGTTTAAGATTGCTTTGGCGACGCTTGGAATTTATCACACATACAGACAGCAAACATGATCTCTGATCTGCTAGCGGTTAAGTTAAGCAGGGAGCCTATAATACCACGATATAGAGAAACCTCAATTGCAGATCCAGCTTCGTCTTTGTCTAGCTTGATTGAGGAGCTCATTGGGGTCGCTGCTGCTGAGCAATTTTCCATGCCAAATTTCTTCAGCAGTTCTTTCGTGTATTTTGCTTGATTGATGAAGATTCCATTGTCAAGCTGTCTCACTTGTAATCCCAAAAAGAACATCAGCTCTCCCATCATGATCATCTCAAACATGTCCTGCATCAACTTAGAAAATTTCTGGCACAACTTGGGATTAGTTGACCCAAAAATAATATCATCTTCATAAATTTGCACTAGCATGATATGATCAGATTTCACAAATTTAAATATCGTCTTATCAACTGTGCCTATAGTGAAATCATGCTCAATAAGAAACATAGACAGTGTATCATACCAAGCTCTGGGTGCTTGCTTCAACCCGTATAGAGCTTTATCCAATTTGTAAACGTGATTTGGATATGTATGATCAACGAATCCAGGAGGTTGTGCAACATACACTTCCTCAGATAGGATGCCATTAAGAAATGCACTCTTAACATCCATTTGAAAGACTTTGAAGTCTTTATATGCAGCATATGCAAGAAACATGCGAATGGCTTGTAGTCTAGCTACTGGTGCAAAGGTCTCATCAAAATCTATACCATCCATTTGCCTAAATCCTTGAGCTACCAGTCTATCTTTGTTCCTTGTTAATACTCCATCTTCATTCAGTTTGTTCCTAAAGTACCCATCTAGTTCCTATCACTGAATTATTACAAGGTCTAGGTACAAGTTGCCAAACTTTATTTCGCTTAAACTGATTTAGTTCTTCTTGCATTGCATCTATCCAGCTTGGGTCAGGTAAGGCTTCATCTATCTGCTTTGGTTCTATATGCGAGATGAATGCTGAATCAAAATGATCATACAGTAGCTGGCCTCGTGTACGAACAGGAGAATTAATGTTACCTATGACCTGCTCGGGTGGATGATTTCTGTTCCACCGGAGATCAGATCCGATTGGATTGCTCCCTGTTCAGCTTTGATGTTTGGATGGAAGGTCGCATCTAGGTTGTCTGACATCAATTGATAAGATAAGAAACAGAGCAGCAACAACAAAGCAATGGCTGCAATAGCTGAAATGAGATGATAATGCGTGTATGCAACAACTAGCATAACTCATATGCAAAGCAGCAACCACAACAGAAAACATACACAACCATCTCACGAAATCAGCAACTACAATTCACTCAAGCCATAAACCTGCTGATTCACAAGCTCCAAATCCGTACCTTAATTCTGAGCACAATTACCACAACAAGAGACCCGAGATATCTGGTTGAAACCTGCTAAACACACAACACAAAGATCTCAAAAGCTACACAAAATGTCACGGTAATTCACAGTAACTTACGGCTGGGAGTTATACACTACAACCAGCAATAACTCTACCATTCTATTCAACAGGAAGCTCAATAACAAAGCTCCAAGGTAAGATCTTATCGCTAATTCGAAAGGCTACCTGAAATAGCGAACACACGTCCGAAGTAAACAACTTCGTGATCTTACTACCAGCTAACAACAGCCTCTGAGAATGGTATAGAATGAAAACCTTCACGAGAGGAGTCCAGCGCTACATCAAACGTACTAAGCAGTGACCGGAAACGACGGGAATTGCCGGAGAAATGCTACGGTGGACAGTGTTCTAGGGTTCGAAGCAACGAACAACAATCGGTAGAATATATCGCTAATTGTCAGGCCTCGTGCTCATAACAGAGTAAAAACAGCACAAACACATGCGGAAGCTATCAAAAACGGATAAAATTTTCGCTTTTGGCCTGACGGGTTAAAAAAATATAATTTAAAATAATGCTATACTCAAAATAGATATCCCAGTTTAAGAAATCAACCACACGCGGCTACCAGCCAACAACAAACAATATAGCATAACATCAACATGTATCAGACTCCAACAACGAAATACAACAACAAAGCACAGGGCATCCCCTGGCTAAGAATACTGATACATATAAATATGCTATACGCCACTGGGATACTCTAACCACCTCCTGGGGCACCACCAGCTGGGTTAAAACTACGACCAGTTGTAAAACCTGGGTTTCCTGAAAACAACACAAATAGGGAAAACAACCAAGCCCCAGAGGGACATGGGGTCAAACCCCAGTACGGAGAGCAACTATAAAACAGCAGTAAATAGCAAGAATAAAATGCAGATGCTATGCATGCAACGAGGGACAACAGCCGAAGGCTACAACCAAGAAAGGGAGCCAAAGAACTCAATGCACAGCTCAACGGAAATCTGCAACAGAATATGTGGCCACGGTGAGTGTAGGACATGTGGGTGCTACCCACTCACCCATACTCGCCCACCCTTCCCAGATGCATCAACAACCCAACCTATGAACGGTGGTAGCTAGCCACTCGGCGCATAGGGGAAATGAGAGTGCGGAATCACCGCTTGCCCTCGCATCCTGGTAAGAAAACAGAGAAACAACAACGAACAACGGTTGCACATGCAACATGCTAGAACAACAAACATATAACCATATGTAATACAGCAATTACACACGGTAATCATACACAGCTCTCACACAGAGCAACAACATCACACGACAGTCCAAACACAGCCATCTCTCAATTTATCCAAGCCAGGTTCCACGCTGAATTACAAGCTCAAGATCCGTACCTAAATTCTGTGCAATAACTACCACAACAAGGAGCCCGAGCGATCTGGTTAGGAACCTGCTGAACACACAACGTACAAGTATAAATCTCACGGGTCACAAGCACAAAACCCACGGCTGGGAGTTACAAATCAAACCAGCAACTGATTCCAACAATACCACTAACAGGAAGCTTAAACAAAGGCTAATACTAAGATCTCAACAACAATTCGAAGTTCTACCTCAACGACGCAACACATGGCCGAAGACAGCAACTTCGCGATCTCGCTCTAGCCAACAACAGCCTCCAAGAATGGTATAAGATGGAAGAGCTTCTCGAGAGGAGTCCAACGCTACCTCAAACACCCAAAACAACGGTCGAAAAAGACGGGAATCACCGGATAAAATCAACGGTGAACAGTACTAGGGATCGAGAAACAGAGATCGACAATTTGGAGAATTTTACTAAATATGGGATCTGTATCTCAAATCGAAGACCAAGTCTTTCTTAAATAAATCTCGCGACTGCTGAAATCTGGTTAAAATGTCCACCGACAAAACCAGCAGTTGCTCTACAACCATCGACTGGTTCTCAAATCCAAAAGCTGGATTGTATAACACTCAAAAGCTGATACCAGACGTCGCATCAAAACGCTGCGTTCCAACTTAATAAAACGGCGTCGCATAGCTTACGTCATCAAATCCGGTCGATAACCTTCGCGCAATACCAGCCGCAAGCTACAGGAAACCAGACGTAAGTTATAGTAGAGTTGACCATCGTTGACATCTGCTCTCAGCTGGACAACCAGTCGACACACACGCGAACAAATCCTCGCAGCTGGTACCAGTCGCAACATCCAAACGACGTCGCGCCAACTTAACGAAACGCTGTCGTTTGCCCTCAACAAACAAAATAAAGCAGCAGCTGGATACAAACACGCTACCAGCTTTCAGTTAACGCAACGCATCCAGATTTCACTAAAACGACGACGTTTAATCTCGCGCTACCAAAACACGCTACAACTGGATTTCACCAAATCGACCAGCTCTCACCACGAAACCAGATCTCACAACCAGATATCTACTCAAAAATACGATTAATCCAACAATTAAACTTAAATCAAATTCAGGTCTCACATTTCTCCCCCACTAAAAAGAATTCGTCCCCGAAATAAAACAACAATCTGGAAATACAACTAAACAGCAAGACACACAACAGAACTCTGCCCATCACAAGCCAAGAGTTCAAGATTACTGAGCAAACAATTAACAACTAGGAAAGAAATAGAACCAAAAGCTAAAAACTACTGGAAATTTAGCTCAACAGCTACTCAAACAGATGCGGCCACTCGTGCTGCATCTTTTCTTCCAGCTCCCAAGTAGCTTCTTCCCTTCCATGTTTGCTCCACTGCACCATTACCAACGGAATGGTCTTATTCCTCAACTGTTTCTCTTTTCTGACAAGGATCTGCAAGGGATATTCATGATAGCTCAACGACTGATCTAGCTCCACCTCGTCATTTCTAAGCACATGAGACGGATCTGGCTCATACTTCCTCAACATGGAAACATGAAAGACGTCATGAAGAGAAGACAACTCTGACGGTAAAAACAGTCGATACGCTAAAGGGCCAATCCTCTCAACAATCTCATACGGTCCGACGTAACAAGGGGCTAACTTTTCCTTGTGTCCAACGCGCATGACACTGCGAAGCGGAGAAACTTTGAGAAAAACATGATCACCAACCTGAAACTCTAGAGGTCGACGCCTCTTATTTGCATAACTGGCTTGGAGATCCTGGGCAGATTTCATCCGCTGTCTAATAAGATCCACATGATCTTTCATTTTATGCACAAAGTCAGGGGCAGATAGCTGCTTCTCCCCCACTTCTTCCCAACATACCGGCGATCTGCACTTTCTGCCATACAAAGCCTCAAACGGCGCCATGCCAATCGTCACCTGATAGCTGTTATTATACGAAAACTCAACCAAAGACAACGCGTCTTGCCAGCTACCTCCGAAATCCAACACAACAGCTTGCAACATATCCTCCAACGTTTGGATAGTGCGCTCAGATTGGCCATCTGTCTGGGGGTGATACGCGGTTCTCATCGCCAATCTGGTACCCAAGGCTGTTTGCAAACTCTTCCAAAACCTGGAAGTAAACCTCGGATCTCGGTTGGAAACAATCGAAACAGGCACATCGTGAAGTCTAACCACAAAATCAACGTACAATTTCGCCATCTTCTTCAACGAGAAGGTCATCCCATAGGGAATAAAATGTGCAGACTTCGACAAGCGGTCTATAACCACCAAAATAGCATCGCATCCTATGTTGCATGCCAACTACCACTGAATCCATCACACAGCTCTCAACATATCCTGCAAAGTCTGAATAGTCCTCTCAGATTGGCCATAGGTTTGGGGATGATAAGTTGTACTCATAGCCAATCTAGTGCCCAAAGCTGTCTGCAAACTCTTCCAAAACCTGGAAGTAAACCTCGGATCTCGGTCGGACACGATTGAAACAGGCACACCGTGCAATCTAACAACAAAATCAACGTACAGCTTCGCCATTTTCTTCAACGAGAAGGTCATACCATAGGGAATGAAGTGCGCAGATTTTGACAAACGGTCTACAACTACCCAAACAGCATTGCACCCTCGGCTGGAACGAGGCAAATGCGTTACGAAATCCATCGTAATGTGCTCCCAGTTCCATTGGGGCACCTCTAAACTCTGCAACAGACCACCAGGTCTCATCCTTTCGGCCTTTACCATCTGGCAATTCAAACAACGAGCGACAAAACCAGCAACATCGCTCTTCAGGCCAGCCCACCAAAAGTGCGGCTTCAAAGCATGGTACATCTTCCGTGCACCAGGATGAACACTATGTCTGCTACAGTACGCTTCTCGAAGGATCTCCTCCTTCAAATCAATCAAATTGGGCACAACCAACCTGCCCTGAAAACGCAAACAACCATCGGAAGAGACAGAATAGTCCTCAAGTTCTCCAGCCCTGACCTTTAACTTCAACTCGTGGATAGACGGATCAGTCCTCTGAGCTACTCGAATAGTCGAAACAATCTGTGGCTCCACTTGGAACAATGAAACCACCACGCAATCCTCAGCCGGGTAGAATCTCCAACCCGTAGTACTAAGATGCTCCTGATCCTTAGAGATGTACAACGACGCAAGTCTCTCACTAGCCTTCCTGCTCAAAGCATCGGCCACTACGTTCGACTTCCCAGGCTGGTACTTTATCTCGCAATCAAAGTCTTTTAGCAGCTCCATCCAACGACGTTGTCTCATGTTCAGGTCAGGCTGTGAAAACAGATACTACAAACTTTTGTGGTCGGAGTACACAAAAACTGCTCGCCATACAGGTAGTGACGCCAGATCTTCAACGCAAAGACCACCGCTGCTAACTCCAAATCATGGACTGGATAACGAGTCTCGTGCGGTTTCAACTGCCGCGAGGCATACGCAATGACTCGACCATTCTGCATCAACACACATCCCAGCCCATTGAGCGAAGCGTCAGAACAAACAACGAAACCACCTGAACCAGACGGCAGAGCTAACACAGGCGCAGTTGTCAGTTTCTCTTTAAGCAGTCAATTGAGTCATCGGCTTTGCTATACTTGAGAATCCCTCAATGAAGCGACGATAATAGCCAGCCAGACCCAAGAAACTACGAATCTCGAAAACATTCCTGGGACGCTCCCAGTTCAGAACGGCATCAACCTTGCTAGGATCTACAGAAATCCCCTCGGCTGAAATCACATGTCTCAATAATACGACGCGATCCAACCAGAACTCGCACTTGGAGAACTTAGCATGCAACTCCTGGTCTCTCAGCGTCTGAAGGACAATTCGCAAATGCTCCTTGTGCTCCAAAGGAGTCTTCGAATAGACTAGGATGTCGTCGATGAACACGATCACAAACTGATCAATAAACTCACGGAAAACTCGGTTCATCAGATCCATGAAAACTGCTGGGGCATTCGTCAATCCAAACGGCATAACCAAAAACTCATAATGCCCGTACCTCGTACGAAAAGTAGTCTTCGCGACATCTTTTTCTCTCACTCTCAGCTGATGGTACCCTGAACGAAGATAAATTTTTGAATACACCGCAGAACCTTGCAACTGATCAAACATATCATCGATTCTCGGTAAGGGGTACTTGTTCTTGACAGTGGCTTTGTTTAGCTGGCGGAAATCAATGCACATCCGCATCGATCCATCCTTCTTCTTCACAAATAAAATGGGTGCTCCCCACGGTGACATACTAGGATGGATAAAACCTTTCTCCAGTAAATCATCTAACTGCACCTTGAGTTCTCTCAACTCCACAGGCGCTAGACGATACGGGGCATGCGAAATCGGAGCTGTTCCAGGCACCAGCTCTATGCTGAAGTCAATCTCCCGCCTCGGGGGGAAACCAGAAATCTCCTCCGGGAACACATCCGGGAAATGTCACACCACGGGAACATCACTAAGCTGAACGCGGGAAGAAGAAGACGCATCCAAAGCATAAATCATAAAGCCAGCATTCCCCAAAGACAACAAGCTGAACATCTCCATCGCTGAGACTAAGGGAATCTTCGATCTAGAATCCTGGCCATAGAAGTCCCACTTCTCGCCAGACAAAGGCCTAAAACGAACAATTCCATGGAAACAATCCAAGAGGCCCTATAGTTGGACAGCACATCCATCCCAAATATGCAATCGAAATCCCATAGCATCAATCGGATCAAGTTAGCTAACAGGACATGCTCACCAAACCGCAACACACCATGTAACAAAACCTCCTGGGAGAACAAGCTCACACCGCCAGGGGTAGACACGGAAACAGCATCGCGTAATGAAATGGTACACAGACCATGCTCAACAACAAACGAATCAGAAATAAACGATGCGATGCACCGGTGTCAAACAACACACGTGCAGGAAAATCAAAGACAAGACATGTACCTCCAATCACCCGGCTCGGTGTCTCCTCGGCCTGCTCCCTCGTAATGGCGTTAACCTGAGCATGCTGGGGTCCAGAGAAGAAAGGCTGAGACGACTGTTCGAACCGTGACGGACCAGGCTGCTGAAACGGCCTAAACTGAGTCTCACCTAATCAGGGCTGCTGAAACTGAGGGGAACGACCCCTAGACTGACCTCCTCAACCCTGAGGCTGGGCCGTGGTCTGCTGTGATCCAGTTGAAGGACACACTCTAGCAAAATACACGTACTGACCACAAAGGTTGCAGGAGCCCTGCACGCCAACAAACTGCGTAGACGAATGCTTACCATCGCAAAAACCACAAAACTCAGCCCGAGAACCATTGCTACTCGAGATTCCTGAACCAGAAGAGCCAGAACCAGACTTCTTCTTGAACTGCTGACCACGGGGTCGAAACCTCTGACGGCCAGACTGTTGAGCCACCTGCTGCTGCTGCTGGGGCTGATGGGCTGACTGGGAGGACTGGGAAGACTGCGCTCCCTGAATAGCAGGACGACTGACCTGTGCCGCCTGCTGCCTGCGAGAACGACGACTCTGTAGACCCCACCCTCGATATCAATAGCAGTGTCAACTGCTTCAGCATAGCTCTTGGGTTTGCTGGTCAACACCATCTGATACAACTCTTCGTTCAAGCCCTCAAGAAATCTAGTCCGCTTGGCCCTCTCCCGTCCAGAAACATGGGGAACGTACGCCAACAGAGAAGAAAACTTCCTAGCATACTCCCGAACAGTCATGGAACCCTGCTCCAGATGGTCGAACTCCCGCTC
>KQ992470.1:0-33285 GCA_001598015.1 Dorcoceras hygrometricum | reverse complement strand
TTATTGTTATTCTCGACGGATCAAAATCCAAAATCCGATGGAAAAAGGTGAGCAACACACCACAGATCGATCGGATGGACGGAAATTATCGGCGTCAAGACCAAGCGACGGCGCAGATCCAACAATCGAAGAAGAGAACGCCGCCATACTTGAGCATCAAATGCACGATAACTGTTTGGCAGCTAGAGCAATTGACTTGAATGAATTAAAAACTTAAAAGAAACAGAAATGGACATGGGAGAAGAAGCGAAACCCTAGATTATTTGGCCCGGGAGTGAAAGAAGACGGCGGCCTTTGGCGAATATTTATATGATCGCGGATATAGAGTAATAAACCCATTTTAAAAGGCAAGGACAACATATTCATCGTTTCGTCGTATTGAAAAATGAAAACCCACAAAAATTTTATATTTTGTGGTATTTAAATCAGCTGACAAAAACTATAAATAATTTACCGTTGCCCTGTATATACAAAATATCTTTCTATTGCAATGCAAGCCCATTTTTTTCATTTGTCATAATTTTTTTATTGTCAATACCGCCGTTCACATGGAAGCCCATTTTTTTTCATTTGTCATTTTTCATTGCACGGTGGAATATTAATATATATATATATAAAAGCTGAATTTTTATCAAAAATGGAAAACTTCATCATAACCCACTTTCTATTTATAGACATAATTACAAGACAAATAAATTATCTTTTACTTTAGAATTTCGAGACAAATATAATTTATATTTGATCCATTAGAATTTCGGTACAATTCAATTATTAATTATTTATAAAAAAATTTCGAAGCTGTAAATTATATTGAATCCTATATATATAAAAGCTGAATTTTTATCAAAAATGGAAAACTTCATCATAACCCACTTTCTATTTATAGACATAATTACAAGACAAATAAATTATCTTTTACTTTAGAATTTCGAGACAAATATAATTTATATTTGATCCATTAGAATTTCGGTACAATTCAATTATTAATTATTTATAAAAAAATTTCGAAACTGTAAATTATATTGAATCCTTTAAAATTTAGCGACAAATTAATTTCAAAGTTGACAATTTAAAGTTTCGACACAAACTCATTCAATTATATAAGGATGACAATCATGTCTAAACCAACACTAGAAAAAAATTGAGCTCATACACAATAAAACATATGGCCGAAATTTAACAAATCAATTACCTATAAAATAAATATCATGAGATGATTATGACAATTTAAAAACGAGTAATAAATAAATATGGAATTGATTTATCATCGTAATTTAAATTTGAAATTTGAATTATATTCTTATATCTCCAAATTTGTAAAACTCAAATCACATTAATTTGGTGTTTCATTTCCATGATTTATTTAGATACCAACAAACAACACAAGTTCCAAATCACATTAATTTGGTATTTCATTTCTATTATTTTATTTAGATACCTACAAACAACACAAAGTATAAATCTATTTTTTGTAAAACCTAAATTATAATATTATAATTATATTTACTAAAAACATTGATCATAAATAAAAATACATTTCCCGGCGTCTCATATTTTTGAAGCGACAATTAAATAAAACTTAATTGATTACTCGATTTATTAATAAGAAAAAAATCATATTAAATGTTAAAGAGTAAAAATTAGAATAAATTTAAAACTTTAATATCTTTAATCTTAAATATACTTCAAAATTTAACAAATCAATTATCAATAATCAATATTATATATATAAAAATAAATATCATGAGATGATTACGACAATCTAAAATTAAGTATTAAATAAATATGAAATTGATTTCTCACCGCCAATTTAAATTTAAAAATTTTGAAAAATAGTCTTTATATCTCCAAAATACAATTTTTCGGAAAACTCAAATCACATTAATTTGGTGTTTAATTTCCATAATTTTATTTAGGTACCAACAAACAACACAAGTTCCAAATCACATTAATTTGATGTTTTATTTTCATTATTTTATTTAGATACTTACAAACAACACAAGTTCCAAAATCTTTAAATCATTTTTTTGTAGAAACCCAAATTATAATATTAATAATTTCAATTACTAAAAAAAATTGATCATAAAAAAAATTCATTCCACGACGTCTCATATTTTTGAAGGGACAATTAAAGAAAACTGAATTTTTAATCTGAAATTTTTATGAGATTGGAATTACATTGTGCAATAATATTATCAATATAAAAAATATAATTACTGTGAAATACAGTTACATAACAATGACTCGAATATTTGAGGCTACAATTCTCATAACAGGTAATTTCAAATGGTGAAATCGTGCAAAATAGGTAATTTTAATTATTCAATATATTGAGTACTTCGATATTTGGTACAAATATCAATATTAATAGAACATCACTTATAGTTATATGTTCGTGTATCGTACGGGTGGAATACTAGTTTTAAAAATACTGAAGTATCGACGAATATTGATATCCGTCAACCTATGCCATGTCATCTTTCGGAAGAAAAAGAAAACTAAAATTTTAAAATACTCAATGTTATTAATGAAGTAATACTGAATTTTGACTAATAGATGTCAAATCAAAATTTGGTTAATTTGCAGAAGAAATGTTGTTACCAC
Source organism: Dorcoceras hygrometricum (assembly GCA_001598015.1). NCBI lineage: Eukaryota > Viridiplantae > Streptophyta > Magnoliopsida > Lamiales > Gesneriaceae > Dorcoceras > Dorcoceras hygrometricum. The sequence continues at coordinate 30,681 of KQ992470.1, read as the reverse complement.
TAGGCCTTGTACTGGAATATATAGTTAGTCCTCTTTCCTACTGTGAATGATATTGAATACCAATAAGAAAAAATAAAAGCTGCTGATTCCCATCTCCATTCAATGTTTAATGCATTGTCTATATGTATATATATATATATATATCTCAAATATCAGCAATAGCAAATGACAATATAATTAATTAATCATCATACACAGGTAGTGAATTAAATCAAAACCAAGTTTCGATGCTGCGGAAACAGAAGCCATACCTCGCCGTACTGTTTATGCAGCTTAGTTTTGCCGGGATGTTCTTGTTATCTAAGCTAACAATTTCTGGTTCTGGAATGAAGCTCCCCATCTTTGTTGCATACAGACAGGCATTCGCCGCTGTTGCATTAGCTCCACTTGTTTTCATCTGCAGAGAAAGTTCTGCAACAACTCCACTCTCCTGGCTTGCATACTTCAAGCTTTTCGTTATTTCGTCTTCTGGGTATGAGCGTACATAGTTGAAATTTTCTCCTGGAAAATAACTCTCTTTTGTTCATTAATTTTATTGTGGGTTTGTTTCACTTATAAGCATCAAAAGTTTGGTTTTGGCATGACAGCTTTGGGTTTTTCGACCTATTTCTCCTAGTGCTTTTGTGTCAGCGAAAAAATGTTATTGTGGTGCTAGAAAATACGGATGTGACATAGTAAAAATTAACCTATCAGATAATATATTAGAAATTGAACCAAAATCATTGAAAGTTATATATTTTTATGTGTGTGTGTGTGTATGGGAGTGCAAGTGATTGAATTTATTTTACCTAACGGGGATAACATTCTCTATATATACTCACAATAATTATTGCCAAATCAAAGAATCACCTAGCTACTTGTAGGCTTACATTGGCACTGAATCTGATTTTCGCTGGGTTGAAGTATACTTCTGCGACATTTGCTGCGGCCATCCTCAACATAGGCCCGGTATTCGTCTTTCTCATGTCTGTTGTTTCCAGGTAATTGAATTCACCAATAGTGATGTCACATACCAATTGTTAGAGAAACTAACGCGAAATTAATCAAATTCATGTTTTCTTTTTTTCGAAAATAAATTAGAGGACCTCATCAACTAAAACTTTTTTATATATGCATGTTTCCTGACATATCTATATCTGTATCTGTATCCATATTAATGAAGTACGAATTGTTTCACTCAAATCAAGAATTTAGTGTACTTAAATGGTGTATTTTTTTTTTTCTTGAACATTCAATTTATTGGAGGATCCTTGAAGAAAGTAAATCGTATTTCCTCACCATATCAGATATATGATTTACATTCTTAAACATTGTAGGGTTGAAAAGCTATGCATAAGGGAATGGCATGGAATGGCCAAGGTTTTGGGCACCATGTTTGGGTTTATAGGAGTGATGGTGTTCACTTTCTATAAGGGACCTTCTCTATTTTCAGCATCTTCAAATCATGAAAACTCTCATCCTCTGGATGAAAAGACTATTAACAAAGATTGGATCAAAGGTTCTTCTCTCATGCTGGCTGGTCAATTTACATGGTCCATGTGGTTAACCATGCAGGTCTTTCCATTAGTTTAATCTCCAATACTTATTAATAATTACGTCTAAAATTAATATGTATTCAAATATTACATGAAACAAGAATCCAAGCACAAAGGTAGCTATATAAACTTTAAACCAATGGATGAATCCTACTTGCACTAGTGATCTCTAGCTTGTTTCGTGATCTGAAGTTATTAAAATTGTGTGGCAGGGTCCACTTCTAAAACAGTATCCGGGAAAACTTAGGCTCACATTCCTGCAGATGAGCTTTAGTTTTGTATCAGCCATGATATACGCCGGATCCGTGGAGAGGAGTATATCTTCGTGGAAGCTCGGTTGGAATGTTAATCTTCTGACTGTGGCCTATTGTGTATGCTCTTTTTTTCCATTATATATACATTTTGATACTCGAAGATGGTTAATTCTTTGAACAAATTAAATCATTTATTTTCTATCTATTTGCAGGGTATTATTGTGAATGGGTTGGACTATTGGTTGCAAGCTTGGGTTGTCGAGAAGAAAGGTGCTGTTTTTAGTGTAAATTTTTCTCCGTTTGCAACTATTTTTGCAGCCATTCTATCAGCGATTTTCCTAAAGGAAACTCTCAACATGGGAAGGTTCGTGCAATTTTAAAGTTGATATTATTATAACATAAAACTTGATATCGTGGGCGCCTGTAATGGGCGTCTGTGTGGGCGCCTGGAGATGCTAAGTCGAGCATCTCCACAATTTATGGAGATGTTCGGCTGAGCATCTCCAGGCGCCCATTGTGGGCGCCCACCACATCATGCCTATATATATATATATATATCTTTCATTGGTTATTTATACGGTTTTATGATGTATGTATCTTTCCATCGTCTTCAATCTCGAGATATATATATATATATATATATTGTTGGTAATTAATTATCTCCACACTCGCATATTTCATCTAAAGAGTCAGAATTTTATCGCCTAATGCAAGGAAATATGACCGTGAAAGGGTATGTCAAAAAATTTTCTGGTTTTCTTATTTATACACCACATATACCGAATATTGCAGAATTGAAGAAGCATTGCTTCAAAGGTACTGCATAATGGTAGCCACATAATGTATAATATACTGAAATCACAGTTCTAGTATAATGCGTGAAAATTGATATCATAATTTGTTACGAGATGTTTGACACGTCAGCAGGTAAAAGCCGAGAGAATGAAACCTAGAGGTATGTTACAGAGTTTAGAAATACTGTAGTGGAATGAGAACACATTGCAATGGATTTCGTGACTTCCTTACCCAGAATGATCAAAGGTTGTGATGCCATCTAGGTAATAGTTGATCGATTGTTTAAATCAGCTCACTTTATTCCATATTCGTACTTATTTTTATAAGAAAATGACACAGTTATATGGTAGTGTGGTTAGATTACAAGGTGTTCAGTAGCTATTGTATCTGATTGAGACCCTAGATTCACATCTAAGTTTGGTGTAGTCTTCAAGATGCGTTGAGAACTAAACTAGCGATGCGTACTGCCTACCATCTCAAACTGATGGTCAGATAGAAAGAATATTCAGACTCTAGATGATATGCTACGATCAATAGTTATGGATTTTGGTGGAATTACCAAGAAACATTACCACTTTGTAGAATTCTCGTATAATAACAGTTTTCAAACAACTATTACAATGGAACCGTTCAAACTTTATATGGTAGGAAGTGTCCATTACCAATATCTTGGATGAGATTGGGGAGAAACCTATGACTCAACCTGAATTTTTCAAATAAATGAATGCAAAGATTGATTTGATTAGGAAAAGAATGAAAGCAGCTCAAGACTGTTTAGAATTTCAGGTTGGCGATCAAGTATTTTTGAAAGTATCACAATTCCGTGGTACAATGAGATTTGGACGCATAGAAAAGTTAGGCCCACATTACATTGAACCATATGAGATTATTGCAAGGATCAATTTATTAGCTTATCGCTTAGAATTTCCGCATAGTTTATCTGAGATACATAATGTGTTTCATGTATATGTGTTGCGGAAGTACGAACCAGATCCATCGCATGTTTTGAGATAGGAGGAAGTTTAATTAGATAGTTCTATGAGTTATGTTGAGTATTCTATGCAAATTCTGAATCGAAAGGATAAGCAACTTCATAATAAGATGATTCCACTGTTATGGTATAGTGAAATAGGCATGGGACATAAGAAGCTACATGGGAACTTGAGACTCTCATTTGTTCGGAATTGAGATGTATACAAACTATCCTATGTATTTTGATTTTTCTATGTATAATTAGGTCGATGCTTGTATTCCCTCTTATATATATATGATGTGCCGATGTTTTGATTTTGTTGACGAAATCTGTTACGAGAGGAGGAGAAATGACAAAACCAACTTTAACAAAAAAAAAACTTTAAAGTTCAAAATCATAAATTAATCTTCTTCCTTAGGTTACGGTTTCTCTCTCCTCAACACTCCACCTTCACCGCCCGATCACCCAATTGTCGTAAAAAGTAAAATAAATATATGTGGATCCCTCTCGACGAGACCAACATTTCTAGGCCAATTTTGTCCAAAAAATTCCGACCTTTCTAGGAACTGTTCATGGCCGCCACCACCAAGGGTTTTCTTGCCGAATTTGATATATTGAGGTCGTGGAGATCTCGTTTAAGCCTTGTTTCTAGCTCTTGTATCGAAATTTTGGATCTGTAGTTACTGAATAAAAAAATTGATTTTTAATAAAATATTTTATTCCATAATTTCACATCGAATAACTTAAATAATGAAAAATATGATAGTTTCCATGAGATTTTAATAGTTCGTGTGTGTATGTAGAGGTGTCAATTCGGGTCGGATTGGGATAAAAAGTAAAAAAAAATTCTAACCCGAACCCGAACCAACCTGAAATGCCTCAACCCGAACCCGTGCAACCCATATAACCCGATAACCCGAAAATATTTAAATAAATAATATATTTTTATACAAATATGAACAAGAAAATAAGATCAACCCGATATAACCCGATAACCCGAACCCATATTATTTGGGCCCACTTAATCAGGTCAACCCGATAACAACCCGAACCCAAAAAAATTTCGGGTAGATTTCGGGTTCAACCCGAACTGACCCGAACCCGAAAAGTCCCAACCCTAACCCGATTTTTTTCAGGTCGACTCGGGTCGGGTTATCGGGTCGGATCAGAATTTGACACCCCTATGTGTGTGTGTGACACAAGTCAGTTGATTTAATTGGTTCGATGATACAATAAATTCAAATTTGTTGAAATTTCTTTAATCCTGGCCCATGCTTGTTGGGAAACTAGTGGAATCAACAATGCAATTTGTAGCATCCACTCAGAGTAATAATAATAATAATAAAGAACAGGAAAAAAATTGTATTCTGTAGTGTATAAATAGCAGATTTTGCATAAATGAATTTATAATCTTTACTTATTTATCTTTGCTTACACTACCAATGCCATTGCAATTTATCAAGTCTCAGCAAATCTCATACCAGTCTTTGCGATGTTGGGCATAAAATAAAGCCAGGGTAACTTTTACGTTGTATATAGTTTATCACAGAAAGACGTATACATTTCCATCACAATGCAAACTTGGTAGACGAAGTAAATATTCATGCTTTGGTTCAGTCAAAGTGGCCTGAGAGAATTTTATTACCAAAAACAAAATGCTCACAGCACCGGCGATGTCGAAAGCAGACCCAACTCGCAGAAGTGTGACAAAAAAATCGAATTACAGAATTTTGTTCCCGACTAATTTAAAATCCTCTGGAGGCCACACCTGTAGAAATAAACATAGACAATTGAAAATCGAACAAAGGACTCGCAGTCAACACAAGTTAAGGCTTGTGTGCATTCAATCAACCACATTATGATGGCATTGATGGAGGTTCTATGAAGATGATGGATATAGTTTCAATATTATCAGACTGCTCTTAGATTGTGACTTTGAGATGATGGATTTCAAATCCACGGCTTGATTGGATGGAATTGAAGTGAAATTTCAGATCCTAATCATATGTGGATTCCAGTTTGAAATTCATCTCTCAACTTTCTTCCACCCTAGTCTACTAAGCATTCAACTTTCAAATGGTTGAAAATCCATGACCTTCCATGACCTTTCTCGTACTCAATTAATCACGAAATGATAGACGAATGCATACTAGTGATGGAATTCAACACAAATTCATTCACCTTCCTTGTACTCAGCCATTGGTGTTAATACTCTCCTGACATATCAAGTGCTATGCCGTCATTCATGATAGGCAAATGGATTAGATCAAGAGTTATAGTTCATGAATATGATCTTGATTTTATGGCCTACAACGCGTGGCAAGAGTCATATGTTCCATCTCTCTATGTATGAGACTGATAGTAGACCCGTGAAGATTACCTCCTAGTACTTGTGTGTTGTGAATTCCATCCGACTCTTTAAGATATTCCTATGCTGTGGTAGACTAGAAAGCAGTCTCAACATTCAGTCTCAAGTGATATTCACCATGGAACAAGTTACGGCGTATTCGAGACTAATGCCATGAGTTGAATGTAATGGCACTAACTAGAATGTTTGATATGTATAAAATCCAACTTCTTGTACCATATTGAGCTAATAGATTAGAGACAACGAATATGATGTATATGTACAAAGGGAAAAAAGTTTGAAAAACTCACAATGCATAAAACTCTGGCTTGTAAAAGGCCATAAGGAACCGGGCCGAACTTTCTTGAGTCGTTGCTTTTGTAAATATTATCCCCCTCTATCCAAATATGCCCTTTCGGCACCTGCAAAACATTGAACCGCAATTTCCTTCAATCTTTCGCCTCACAATTTCAGGTATACCATACAAAACAATAGTAGATGCTCTTTACAGTAAAAAACAACTCAGGCTATATGAAGAATCAATCTTTTTGCATTGATCGGCAAATGTTTTCAAAAATAGAAAAGAAAAGAATTCACCAAAAATAAAAAAATAAAAAAAAGCTAATAAATCCATACATAAAACCACCAGTGAAGAAATAAGTTGCGGGTGAATCACATACAACGACAGTTCGTTGCTCGTGGCTCTTGTGAGGATCAACCAAGAACGAGACGACGTCGCCTTCGACACCCTTGACCCTCTTGGTGAGCACCTTCCTGGGGTTTTCGGGGCTCCGAACCAGCACCACGTCTCCCGACAGGACTTTCTTGAACCGGGTCGTCAATCTTTCGGCCAACTACAGGTTCCCCTGCAGATTGAATGTGGGCAGCATACTCGGACCCAAAGTCTGTAAAAGAAGAAAAATTCAAAGAAAAACAAGTTTGTGGGTAACAGAGGAGCAGGCAGGGGACGGGGAGCGTACGTAAGCGAAGGTGCAGAGGTAAGTGTTGGCGACATGGACGCAGCAGAAGAACTTGGCCACTCTCACAGCTTGTTGAAGTCCTTCCTTTACAAAGGGTGCCAGCTCTGTTATCGTTCCAGCCCCAATTTTAGTTATTCCTCTGTTTGGTTCTGTTAGGGTTCATGCATCCTTAAAACTTTTGTTTTCTATTTGGAGTTTGGTCCTGTATTTCTTCCCCTTTATTAGGCTCTTTTTATAATATCTCTAGACTAGCATCCTTAAAATTTTCAAGTACACTCTTCTTTTAGATTAATTGACTAAATAATCATTTTTCACATTATCTTATTATATTTTAAATCTTTTGTTTCGAATTAAACTAACATAAAATTGGAAACTAGATTATTAAAGTATTAAAACTCAAAGAGATTATTAATCATGAGAAAACCGATTTTTAAACCCACACGTGCATCGAGCTTGGTTTAGGCAAATAATAATATAATTAGATATAACAAAAAATTTAAAAATTTAAAAATGTCAAAAGGGTGAGTTTTTTGCGGATTCCAACAATGGATACTCCATTTGTCAAACCTCGTGAAGGCCCACCAGTTTTACCTTCACGCGTGCTCTTTCATCGTACGGTCACCAACCCAGCCGCTTTACCCGGAAAGCCCATCATTTTCCTCCATCCGACGCTCCTCACTCCTCCCCTTTGACTCCAATCCCACAACAACTAATAAAGTAGTAGTCCCATTAGCCCCCATAACTTCAGCCTTCACCTACACTCTCTCTTCTTCTCTTCGTCTCTGAATCTTGGGTATCTTCTCCACTCACGAGCTTGTTTGGGTTCTACTCTTCTTTTCTTCTTGCAGGTATGGTCAAAGCGAGATCTTTTGCTCATCTTTAGCTTTTAAGCATCGGCAGTTTTGTCTTCAGTTGTTGAATTTGTTAATTTTTTTCTAGGAAGGATGTTTCAGTGAAGATTTCTTGCAGGAATCTGCTCAATTCGTTAATTTTTCTTGAATGGGTTTACTGAAGCATATCTTGCACGAATTTGTTTGATTTGGTGTTTTTTATTAAAGGGTTTTATGTTTGTCTCATATCCCAGATTTGGTGATTTATTCCTCTGTGTTTTTTTTTCTTGGATACATATTTCGTGGAACTGCAATATCGGATTTTTCTTGAGTTTCTGTACTCTTAAATGAACGTAAGTACTTCGTTTTAGTAGGATTTCTGATCTGTAGATTTTGGATCATCTTGCTACGGCTTGGCTCTGCGGTGTGTGTGATCTTGAGTTAGAAAAGGAGGTGATGATCGGAGAGGAAGAAAATGGATTTCATTATCTTGTTTCAATACCTCCCGATACAAATATTTATATGCAAATCCAAACAAGTAAAACATCGACACCTACGAAAGATTGGTGTTTTGCCGTTGTACAAAACAGATTTAGACACTAGTGGAACAATTCCAGGAGCTAGTTATTCTCTGTGTTGCACTTGCTGATGCTATCGGATTTATAACATCTAACTTCTTTTTCCTCTATTTCTGGTTGCTATGTTATACTAGAAATTTAACTCTTTAATCGGACAGTTCATTTAGGTTTGTTTCAAGGTTAATCTCTAGATTAATTGCTTTCAACATCGATTCCTTTAAATCTTCACTAACATTTATGTTACCTTATGGTAATAGCAGAGCTTTGAGTCAAATTTACTCCCACTTGTGCTGAAGAAGTCGATCACCATGTCGTGGGGTTCTGCATTTTATTCTGGGAAGTGTGTTAGATTCGATGTGTTCTTTCGCTTTATTCTGTAATTCCATTTATTCTGGTGAGTTATCTTCCTCTCTTTTGGTCTCTCTCAAAGAATGCGTGCTTATTTGAATGGTCGAAATAACTCACGAGAACTTAGTTTGAGGAAGTTGCTTTGTTTGTGGATATGTGTGTTTGTACAAATGTTAGCATTTTTTTTCTTAGCAGTTTAATGGAGATGAATGCTTTCGGTGTTTAAAATTAGATACTACACACTTGTGTATGATGTATTTGGACATCGGTTGCACGAAATATTACATCAGAGTTGAGGTGGAATGGTTCTTATTTAAACTCTCAGGTTTTGAATTATTGATTCCCCATTATATGAAACTTTTTGCCCCGTGCACTTGTAAATTTGCCGAAACTCTGCACATTGATTTTGCTTTGATAGTCTAGCTTTATGTTTCTTCAACTGTCGTAATTTACTTTGATTTGTGAAACAAAACTTCACTTCAGTTTGTATCTTCAATTCTGTTTGAAAAAAGAAAAAAAATTGTTATTGGTTTCATTCCATTTTCATGAACTTCCATGACATTTTAATCTTTGCAGTCCAGATTTGCAACGGGTTTGTATTACTCATACTGTTAGATCTACACTTTTTCGTTGGAGCGAGAATGCGCATTGCATTTTTCCGAAAACAACAATATCCCATCAAGAAACTTGGAAAAATTACCATGAGTGCTGGAACCATTGCTTTTCACCAATCTATGCAAGTTTGCCAGGTGATTACTTCAAGTTTGCGACATATTCATACTTTGTGACCTTTTCTCTGTAGGGTTTTGTTTGTTGTTTCGCAGGTGTCGTGTAAGTGTGAATGTTTTCTGGTTTCTGGAGTTTCATTCATATTGGCAAAATGAGTCTTAGAATAAGCGTTAAGAATATTTACAAAGCTAACCAATACTTATGTTTCGAAAATTTGGTAAGCTGGTTTCTTACTTGACTTGTTATTGCAGGCTGAATACTTCCGTCAGTTGCTTAAACCTGTGACGTAGTCGTGCTCTAGGAAGTGTTTCGATATTGGGAAATTGTCAATTCAGTACTTGCCGAGTGCTTGAAACACAAACTGTTAGATCGGACTCCATACTGTGTTGGCATATGGATTCACCATAGATTTTCCATAAACTTGTGGCAAATATTTCAATTTCGCAAGACCCTTTTCAATTAAAAATTTTCCACTATTTACCTCCTTTAGAATCTGCATATTCATTTTTCCTTGAACTTGTCTGAAAACTGCTATCATGCCTGGAGACCAGCAAAAGATACCTGCCCATCGTATTCTCCCTCTTCCTGGACAATCGAGATATTACATGCAATATGGTCATACAGCGTCAACAATCTTTAATGGGAAATTTGTGCCTTTGCATGATGTTTATGTCCGAACCTCTGATGCTTGCCCAAAAAATTTTGTCATATTTGATCAAACACATGATAGAAGCGAGATCATGGTCCATCCCAATTTAAGGTCTAAATTCTTTCATCCTGGACATGATGTCATGCCATCAATTGTCGAAGACCACTTGAATGCCAACTATTCAAACTATGAGAGAGACAAGATCTCTCCTATGAAAGAAGATTCAGATGATATTGATGCACTTCTGGGTGCAGAATATGGTGATTGTGATGACTGCTATGATGATGATACGGTGAGCACAGCACGAACGGAATCAATCTACAGGTGCGACTCTCCTGATTCATGCTCCAACTATGAGCCGCTGTCCATGAAAAGCAGACCTCATTTCTTAAAATCTTCTGGAACTCGTTGCAAAGGAAAGAAGCGCCACATGACCAGAAAGATGGTCAACACATTGAAAGGAATAGTTCCTGGTGCAGAGCACATGAGTACTGCAGCTGTTCTTGATGAAGCTGTTCGTTACCTCAAGGCACACAGGGTAGAAGTGCAGAAGCTGGGAACTGGATGTTCTGAAGGCTGAATCCGGAATCGTCATTTTGAATATATGATGCCTCGGTTCTGCACCTACCTGCTGTCAAACCTTTCAGCGAAAGGTTCTCCTGTATGAGGTTCATCACTAAGAATCTCACATTCCGTTATTTGAGTTTTGATGTTTAGTATGAATCAGTTGTTCGACATGTATTTTTAGTATGGTTTTACTATCACTAAGAATCTTAGTGATGAGGTTCATCACTAAGAATCTCACATTCCTGTTTTTTATGTTTGTTAATCACTGAAACATTGTTCTGATGTTACTCATCTCTCTATGTAATCCAATGAAGGGTGAATTCCACTACTTGAACACCAACTGAAATTTTTTCAAGTCTTTCATTTCCATCCCCTCGTGCTAAAAACTGGAATCATTGAAGCCATCCCCCATATATTGCAAACCCAACATTGAGGAAACACTACACTGTTTAATGAATCTTAGTTAAATGGATTAGTACCCACACTAGGAAATATCGCCACAGTGACAGTCTATGAAACTTGTTCACGATAACATATTGATGTCAAGTGAATTCGATTTTCAAATTGTTTATCATTAAAATCTTGTATCTACATTCTATTGGTTGGCTACATTTGATGAATTGAAGTTGTATGCCTGTTTGCCCTACGGCTTCTCTTTTTTGGTCGGGTTGCCTTACCACCTTGCGAAATCTTGTGGTCTGGTTTGCATGTACAGCTGTTTCATTGTAGCCTTTTAGAGTTTGATAAGTGTGCGGTTGGATAGATTTCATAGATTCTGGATACCTTGTGTGCTGTCTAACTTTGTCGTTTCAGTGCAAACATATGGAGACGTGGTTGAGCTCCACGAGTACAGTTACACTACAAGTACATAATAGATAATAGAGGTCTCAAATGTACCGAATGCGAAGTTTTCATCGGTATGCTCTTGCTAGACTTATCACTTGGGCCATGAACAAAGTAATTGTCTTCAGCGGTCATTATCCTTAATTTGATAATAACTCAATGCATCAACGTTATTTGGATCAATGTTTCGTATAATAGTTATGTGGTATGAGAAAATAAGTAACAGCGCAGAAGTCATCTAATGGAACAGAAATGGAACATAGAAACCCAATTGTGCACTGAGTTGAGAGCCGACTGTCAATACTCTCAGTCTCAGAGGAGGTTTAAAATAAAAAATCTAAGCAATCTAATGGCTATGCTTGATTAGAAGCCCACCCATAAAAATCCAAAGAATTGTGGACTGGAGGCTGCCAACTCACAGAAGAAACAGCAATAGAATCTGGATACCCAATCACAGCGTACATTTAGATCTCACAGGATAAAGACCCATGAGCTTCTCGCTTCTATAAATGACTTCCATGACACCCATCTCATACTCACCACTCAAGTAACAACCAACCAACGAAGAGTTCAGTCGTACTACTTCGCTAAGAATCAATGGCAGCCTCAACTATGGCTCTCTCTTCTCCATCTCTGGCTGGAACAGCTGTGAAGCTGTCTCCCTCCACCCCGGATGTCACCGGAACCGGAAGGGTGTCCATGAGGAAGACTACCAAGGCTACCCCATCCGGCAGCCCGTGGTACGGCCCTGACCGTGTCAAATACTTGGGTCCATTCTCCGGCGAGGCCCCAAGCTACCTCACCGGTGAATTCCCCGGTGACTACGGCTGGGACACTGCCGGGCTCTCGGCTGACCCAGAGACCTTCGCCAAGAACCGCGAGCTGGAGGTGATCCACAGCAGATGGGCAATGCTTGGAGCACTTGGATGCGTCTTCCCCGAGCTTCTTTCCAAGAATGGCGTCAAGTTTGGTGAGGCTGTGTGGTTCAAAGCCGGGTCCCAGATTTTCTCCGATGGTGGACTCGACTACTTGGGGAACCCAAGCTTGATCCATGCTCAGAGCATCTTGGCCATCTGGGCTAGCCAGGTGATCTTGATGGGTGCTGTTGAGGGCTACAGAGTTGCCGGAGGGCCACTAGGTGAGGTCACCGACCCCATCTACCCCGGTGGAAGCTTCGACCCATTGGGTCTTGCTGATGACCCCGAGGCATTCGCTGAACTCAAGGTGAAGGAACTCAAGAATGGCAGACTTGCAATGTTCTCCATGTTCGGGTTCTTCGTCCAGGCCATCGTCACGGGGAAGGGTCCATTGGAGAACCTTGCCGACCACCTTGCAGATCCAATCAACAACAACGCATGGGCCTATGCCACCAACTTTACGCCTGGAAAATAAATTTCGATGGATAATCGGACTGTCATATATGATGTAAAATTTATGTGCCATTATCTGAGTATTACATGACTTCTGCTTGTTCTCAATCTCGAGTTAATTTTTATTTATTCCACCTTTTTAAATCAATCAACCAACTTCTCGGGTGTCCGTTGCTTACAAAATCTATTTAAAACTGCGGTATGCAACAGGGGAAATCACAGTACCCTATAAACAAACTCAAAACTACCTTATGCACGAGGCATTTGTGCAATGAACTAAACAGACGTGTAATAATCTGACTAAAAGAAAATAAAGAATCAGATAAAAGTCAGCATATAACTTGGCACTTTGATACTTGCCATTCACGAAAACTTGTAAATGATTTGCTAAATCAGCATAAACATTGTATACATATAACTTTGATTTCTATGATATTCACTGATATAAAATGAGCATTTTCAAATATTCACAAATATAGTTTACATCATCGGCAAATCTCAGTTGATGTCTTCAATTTTGAATCATTGGTTATAATTACATACAACATATATGGGCGATTGGGCTTCGCAACCGAAACAACCGGAGCATTGCAGCAAACATCCTGAACTCTGAGTTAGCACGATGGGAGCATATAGCAATAATAGCAGTAACTTCTGGGGACATGAGGAGATCCAGGCCTGTTGGTCTCCACTTAATATGGTGGCTGGATAATCCCATGTCCACTACTGCTCATCCATGGTTCATGCCATTATGATTTGTGCCATTGTGGATGCAGAACAAAAAATCCATGCCCTTCAGGATTCAGCCAATACTGAACGATAAGTTGCATATACACCTGTTCATGAACGATTCGCAGTCTTTGCCCTTGTGACAGACTTCATGTAAAGTTCTTCATATAATAATGCTGACGAATCCCAACTAAAATCTATGGTCATGACCTTTTGAACGAGCTGTTTCCATTCATCAACATTGTTCTTATAATGGTAAAAAGCACGTTCTAAAGCACTGTTAAATGCCTGTAAATGAAGGACAATTTACAATGGTAATAACACAAGCTTCAGGGAAAGATAATCTGAACAAGTTCAAGAATAAATGCAATTTCTTGTTAATAACGAGCATAACGAAATTGTTAGACGGTCTGAAATCCAATCCAACGAAATGAACACACTGCATAAAATAGAATTATCTATCTATTTCATACTTAGAAGTTACCTGCTCATCAGCTGTCAAAAACGTAAAACCATTTCTATACTGCACAGGTATTGAGTTATCATCCAAATCAAAAACACTGCAACGGATTCAGAAACTTAGTTATGCTACCAATCAAGTAAGAACAAAGTAATATTATTTTGCATCGCAAAACCAAGTCACTGGCTATTGCACCTGTCATTTAGACCACCTGTCTTCCTAGCTATTGGAATGGACCCGTATCTCATTGCAATCATCTGCATACACAAAAGATGAGCTCGGCAAATATCAATAAGCTCATATAAGTTCACTGGGCCAGTTTCACAGCAAAGATAACAATCTATACCTGGGTAAGGCCGCAAGGTTCAAATAAGGATGGAATAATAAACATGTCAGAGGCAGCATATATTAAATGGGAAAGAGACTCGTCATATTTCAATAACAATCGAGCATGCTCATGGTCCCTAAAATGGTTGCCAATCTCTTCAAACTCCCTCTGCAAAAAGAGAGATCCATCGTCACTCACTTGAGTGGGTAGTATTTCAAGAAAATAGTACTCACTAAATTAGTAAATAGATTACTTCATTTAGACTAAATATGAAAATCATGACAATACAGTAAAGGCATCTTAGCCATTACCATTAGCAAAATACCCAATGCCATTATCCAAACTATAAAGATCAATTAGCAACTATTTAACAGGGATTAGCTGGTCAGACATTATTTCAAACCTTAACTGAAGAGGGTTTCTAGCTAACATATGACTACAACAGAAAATATTGTCAAAGAAAAAAGAATAATATTTTTTCTCTAGATGCCCAATCATCGCAACTTTGAAAAACTTCCAGGTGTCTGCATAAATTGTGGGCTATTGCAACTACAGGATATGCAGAGTCGGTTTCACATGTATGAACTAGAATTGCAACTCACTCCCTTCACAGATCAAATATCCGGCACACTTTCACTGTGGATTTCTATAGTGGCATTGATCATGCACAAGTCTGACCAAACTCCAGTAAGACTTTCTTGTTGTCCAAACCGAGTTAAATCAGAAGAAATTAATTTGATTAGATTGGATGACTAGTAAACAGTCTTCTCTTCCATCTTGTTGATTTAAGAAAATTACCGAGGCATACTTCAAATCCCAGGGTGCATATTCTTGAATTCATTAATATAACTGCTCTACTTTTATTTATACCTATAGTTATGTCACTAAACTAAACAGGATCCAAGTCACGGTTACAAAAATTCAGATGCAAAATGTTACTCCACACAAACAAAATTTAGCCCCACCAACTGTTGCATTTGCAAACAATTCTCCTTTTAACATAACTAATTTGTTATATGCAATAAAGGCTACGAAAGTTAAAGATGACATGGCAAGTCCAGATAATATAAGAACTTTCCTGAATTTGTGAAACTGGACTTGAACCTAGAAGAATGAACTGTCCACCTAATTCCAAAGTCCGAAACAAAGCATGCCTTATAAGATGCACACCCTTTTGAGGTACCAATCTAGTTATGCAAGCAACCTGTTGCACAAACAAACCAATAGTTAAAACATTCGAAATTCCTGTCTAACAGGTGACCACGCATGCACCATTGAGCTCAACGGCTAGAGATGATTTATCTACAGCAAGATGTTCTAAAAATCGGCACCTAGGCGCTCAAAAACTGCCCAGACAGCAGCCTTTTCGAACCGTCGATTCGGATATAATCATTTATTTTCTAAAACTTTTAAACTATTCAACATATTTGTCTATCAATATGTACTTGATAAAGATGAGGAGGATGCCTTAGATTTTAATGTTGAATTAATCCAGAGGATATGTTGGGAAAATATGAAGACGAACAAAAAATATATATATTTAGGATTAAACAAACAGCCTAGGGTCCGCTTATCGGTAGCCTAACCGTCTCGGCGCTGGGTGGCCGCATGCATAATACTTTCAGAACATTGACAACCACACTTCGGTGTCTTTGGTCTTACCGGATTTTTAACCATACCTTCTTTTTAATCTATGCCTGATACTATTGAACCATGGACTCAGTTGGAATACTTAAAGACTTTTAGGTCTTTCCTACTTCACCAACCGAGTTAACAAAAACAACATCACTTTTTCGTAGCTATCTTAATGAAATGAAAGTGTACAATTGAGTTTCACCTACGATATATTTCGATTTTATCAAAAACAAATATTTTAATTCGAAAACATTCCCAATAATTTTATCTACATGGTTGGATTAGTACATAAACAGCAAAGATCCAAACCAAATAACTATTGATATTAAGAATAATGGTTGATACTAATCTGCCAAGAATCCAAATCACGACCATTTACCATAGATTAATTCTTGCAGATGAAACTGCAAAAAGGGAGGAAATGACTAGTTTTAGCAATATCACATAGGGAATGAGTTTCAGAATTCAAGTCCACCGAAAAAAAGTAGCCAAACCAGTTGTACAAGCAGATCTATTTGGCAAACTTAGTATTAGACTAAAAGATTATTCTGAATTTGCAAGACAAAAGTTGTATCTTGTATAACCTTTCAGATTTCAGCCTACAAATCAAAATATCTTACCAAGGGCTGGTCGCCACTTGCAGAAGTCATCCCAAGGTATCTTCTTAAACCCTCCTTATTCTCTGCTTTGCCCTCAATATCATGTGCATGATACTGAACTTTCAGGAATCTGTCAGTAGCTGGATTCCATGCTTCAGCATCAATTCCATTTAAAATACCGACAAACTTTTTCGAATGTAAATTAAGTGTAGGGTGTAGGCCACATCCTCCCTGAGAATAAAAACTACAGCTTAATATACATTCTTCCCATTGCTATTTATAACACTCTTTAACACAAAATGTTATCCACAGAAACATCATCACCATGCAACAGAAGCCATATTAGAAATCCTCGATTTTTGAAAGGATCCTTAAATTTTGAAAGGCTCGGGTATTTGGAAGGGTGTGCAAAAGATTATGCTTTAAGGGAAGTGATTTAAATTTTAAATTGTATAGTAGGAAAATCAGAAGATGTAGTGTTTGAACTAGCAGTGCAAAGCTGAAACTTTTTAAGGTAGAGTGCTTCGTAAATAAGTAATTCTAATACTAGTTTTTATAATAAAAGACCAAAAACCCCTTATTGAAGTATTTGCAAAAATAGGGTTTCATTGTGCATTGTAAACTGTAAATCATGTAAAGGTCAATTTTGTGGATTAGACAAAAATATTCGGGTACCTCGGGGGTCAGCATCTCTTGAGCATAGGTTGGTGAAACTGTTGTCACAATATTGGAGAAGACTATTGCACCCTATGAAATCCAAGAACATGTAATGAAATGAAAATGATCAGGAAAAAGTGATACAAATCATCACAACGTAACTCAATGACAGATTAAAGAATCAACTATTCACCAGTCCGAGCAAATGAAAGAAAGTGCCAAACCAGGACACAATACCTTGGATGCGGATTCATGCATCTCTAAGCTAACCCAATGAAACCTTCAAATGCAAGTAAAATATAGAGGATCAGTTACCTTAACAGCGTTGACTCTGTCCCTTGATGAGTTGTCCTGCATCCTATCCTGTCTGTTTAGTTGATGGACATCAAGACCACAAGATGCAAGCTCTGACGCTGGTGCATTTCCTTGATACGCAAAATTGTGACACGTAAAACAAATTCTTGCTGAACTCAGTCCTTTTGGAACGTACAGATCCCAATAAAGGGGGGCCTGCCAAAAATAGCAAGCAGTCAAATTAAATTAAATAGAATTAAGGAAAAAAAAAACTGACCCAAACACTAAGAAAAGGTGATATGTGAAATAACAAAATCTATCTTTCATACAACGAATGCAGTCTGCCAATCATGACAATGAACTATGTCAGGTCTCTTGCCAGCTTGAAGAAGCAATTCAAGTGCTGCCCTGCTGAAGAATGAGAATCGCTTAAAATCATCATGCTCTCCATAAAATTGACCCCTCCAGAAGAATTTACTTGGATGATGTGGCTCTATGAAATAAACAGGAAGCCCTAACAAATAAAAGTTTGCAACCCAGCCGAAGTATCAGAGTTAAAGGAACATCTCAATGAAAATAAAAACTGGCTGTAGATGTAAAAATTTCTAAACCTTCAACAGTGCCAACCCAAATTTTGTTTTTGAACAAACGACCATCAAAATATGACTCTACTGCCACATCTAAAGCCTGCATGGAACAACATGGATCAAAAATATATATGTCAGCACTGTAAAGCTTGCTCAATGAAAGTCAGATACCTTAAAATCACGAATAAGCTCGTAATTCATGCAATCATATTTCGGTAGAACAATTTCCACAAGATGCCCTTTCTTCTGAAGTGCCTTACTCAGACCAGTCAGTACGTCTCCCAGACCACCAACCTAAGTTAGAATAAGAAAATCCACCCAGGGCAATCCTCCAATATTAGCGTATATATATTTCCATTTCTATTCCTCAGATTCGTGAGAATGTAAATATTCAAAAGAGGTAGTCCATAATACAATCAAAATAAAAAATTCAGAATTGTAACAAATAACCATCAATTTCTGAGAAGTAAAAACGCATTACCAAACAAAATTTTCATGTGTTGGAACTGACGAAATGCTCAACTTCATTTCTTAGCTTCATTTGATAGTATATCGCAAATCAAATCTCGAAAATTTAAAGATGTAAATTGAAGTTATTTCTATTAAAGAATGATCCTGACATGTTAAAAAATAACATTTCAAATCTAATATAACATAGTTTATTCATTTATGTTCGAAAATAAAATCTGGATTTGATGAACACAAAACTTGTTCTTATAATTCTAACGATTTAATTGAGTGTGCAGGTCTAAGCTGAAATAGATCAGATGATGAAAAAGCTCAGAGGTCTAAGCTGGAACTGTAGGGGACGTCCAAACTGATCCAGCAAACAACATCCAAGCTCACTCAGCTCGGAGCAAGAGCAACTTAGTAAATCATATCAGGACCGAGCTGAAAGCTGGAGAACTGTACAATATAAGAAGAACTGAGCTCAGTTACGAAGTGCCGATTAGAGCGTAATCAGGGATCAGAAGCAGTTCAGATCAGATTGGAAGCGCAGAAAGAATCAAATCAGCTTAGAGCTTACAAGAGCAGCTCAGACAGAATCAACTTAGAGTATATCAGAACAGAGCACTGGGTCGATCAGCTTAGAGCAGATAAGAACAAGAGCAACTTAGAGAGGAAGCGCAGAAACAACTCAAAAGCAGAAAGACTCAGATTAGAATAGATTAGAGCAGATCAGCTTAGAGAAAAGCACAACAGATCAGGACGAAGCTTCGACCAAACCCGAAGGATATCAGCTCAAACGAATTAGTTTGTACAAGCTTTATTCAAAATACTAGAAGACAAACTAATTTGTCTGATCGAGACAGAGCTCACATGTGCAATCAACAAAGCCTAAACTTTACAGAAGCTTTTCAACGGCTAGGAACCTGTGTCCAACGGATATATCTACACAGAGGCTTTTTATATGTGAAAGAGACGATGAACAGAGAAGCAAGCGAGAGGCACGAAACGAAAAAGAAAGCGAAGCAATGTGCAATAGTCGAGAGCTTGTACACTCAGGTGGCAGCTGGTGTACAAGCTGAGCTGGTGCCCAGGTGTGAGCAGGTGCACAGCCGAGAGCTTAAACGCAGAATCATTATAGTCGACTGCACAATCAGGGAAGAAGATGAAGATATCAGCTTAGGAAGAAGCACTTCCCAGTGTGTGAGAAACAATACGACAGAATGAGCATACACTGCACACATATTCACTCACATATGAGAGTCGAGAGCGGAATAAAATAGATGAGTGAATCACCCCAAGCAAACACAAATCATTGTAGTCTTTATCACAGAGGCGTTAAACAAGTGAACAAAGTCACTCAGCCTGCGAGCTGGTGTGCAGCAGAGTGTGCTAGGAGTTCTCGCGGCTTGCGGGCTGTTGGATCGGGTTATTGAAGAAGTTGTAATAATCAAAGTATTCTAGTGCAAACCTTCAAGCAATGGAAGAAGGGGGACGCAGGAGATTCAACTCCAAACTTCCATAAACAAATTCTGGTGTTTTCTTTACAGCTTTTTGCATCGCATAAATGTTTTAAAACCTGTTCTTAAAAGTTTTTCCGCATGATTTTTTCATACCTGATCTACTTCTCAATGCTAAAACTTTTAAAAAACCAGAGCTATTGCAGCCCATGTCTTCACTCCGTGCTGTTTTTAAAATCCTTTTTAAAATTACGGAATCTGAGTTTTTGATCCATGAATTGGTACCCGAACTGTGTGAGAGCTCATGGTACCATTTTTCGGAACCTAACAATTTACATAGAATTCTTACTACTATGTGTTTAACATTGTTTTGAAGTTTTTATATGAAAGAAATAATAAATTAACACCAGACATTATATTTTACTAATATGAAGTAATCATTTAAACATTAATGTGGTATATTCATTGTGGAGATCTAATGATTTTTTTAAGTAAAGAAAATTTTATGAATATTATAGATTTCTATACCTTCCATAAAATTCACAAAATCGTAACAGGTTTTCATAAATTCAGTGTACTTTACATAGTAAAAATAAACAATAAATAAAATTTATTATACTAAAAAACATATAAAATAATTTCATTATATATTTTAAGTTGAAGTCATTTTATAAAATATTTATATTTCTGTTCTATATATACTTCTATAAGTAATAAAATTTCTAATGTTCCTCTACGTAACATGATAATTTCATTATACACCTGTATTTTTTAAACTTATAAAATTTCAAAATTCAATATACAAATAAAGATAATGATATTCACTCTCTTATTTTTTTAAAAAATATCAATTTAAACAAAAAATTAGATGTCATTGTCTTATAAAAAATTTTAACAATGTATTTTACCATTTATATTCAATTAATTAAAAATTCAATGATGTAGTTCTTTGAATTATTTTTTCTTACTATAATTGAATATTGAAATTAATAGAATATATTATGGATTAAAAGTTTTCAAATAAATTTGAAAATTCAAAAAATAAATTTGATAATTCAAAAATTGAAGATACATTAAGCATTTTAATATTTGGACATCAATAACTTTCATAGAGTTGTTAAAAATGTATTGAAATTTTGAATATCAATAGATTTTAGATAGTTTTTAAAACCCAATGTTGAATACCACAAGATTTTCATGGAATTTATAAAAGTTATTGTTGAATACCTATGAATTTCTAAAAACCACAAAATTGTTTAAAGTAATTATTTCTGCCCCATTAAATACACCCCTTTAACACTTAAAAAATAACTATATAGTATATATGTATGTGTGTATATATATATGCATATAAATATTTATTCATTTGTCTACTCCCTAAACAATAAACATTTAGTTCATAGTTAAAGAAATTAAATTGTTTTCTAAACAACCTCCAAAATGTCACAACTCAGTGATGTATCATTTAAAACCACTTTAAAAAAGTTCTCTTTTGCAATAATTAAAAGGTGAATTTGCAAATAAAATCTTTTCGACTCAAAATGAAACCTGAAATAATCTAAGGCTCCGGTTGAACAAGTTTTTTTTAAATATATTTACAGATGCTTTTTTTTTAAAAAAATATGCAAAAGGTTTTTAAAGTTATTTTAATAGTAAATATGTTTTTGGACAACTATTTCATAAAAATATTTTTATAATTCAAAATGGGTTTGGACAATAATTTACGAAAGTTTTGAGGGTTGATTTCCAGAAAAATTGACTCATTTCAAGAACAACCCTGAGTTGTCCCAATTTCAACCACATTTGATTTTGAAGTTTTTACCCAAAAAACAGCAAAAATATCTTTCACTTGTTTTTTAAAAAAATATATTTAAATAACACTTTTTTAAAATATTTTTAAAAAACATTTTTAAAAGAGTTTGTCCAAACATATATTTTAAATTTTCACCTATAAAACACTAAAACGTTTTAAATTTGTTGCCCAAACTGAACCAAAACTCTATTTTGAGCAACCAAATCAACTATCTTCGAGAAAATTAAATTTAGAGAATTTCCACAATGCTAAACAAGGGTATCTTTGAAATCTAATTAACAAGTAATCATTCAAAATCAATACTTGAAGTTTCGAGATCCTGAACATAGAATCCATACTATGGAAAACAGCAACGAAATTTAATATTGTTCATTTAAATCATATTTAATCATTGATAAAATCAAATCAAACTTATATACAAATTGAAATCGTAATACTAGTAATATTTCATTTTATTCCAACATTCAAAACTTTTCATATGCAAAATAGTAAAAAAGATCAATAATATATAAAATAACTTAAACTCAAGTAATAGACAGATATACTTTTTATGAAAGATTATTTGGCTAGGTTTTGTAATTTTACAAAGATAAAAGGGAAGCACGTGACCGATTAAACCTTTGCGGAATGTAGTAAAGCCATACCTTTGCTACAGGTGCCAACTCAGCTGCTATGTGTATGATGTGCAACCGTTCACTAGAGGTTGATAGCCACTATAAGCAAAAATAGTATGTATGACTAAAGAAGCAACATATTAAGCGCATACCCTGGTGCTGACGTTACCAGCCTGAGAAATGTTGTGATGATCTCAGTTTCATTCATTTCTTTCGATGACAAATATGCATCACATATTCTTCCTTCTCTATTCCATATCATTTCTCTCAATAGTCTAGCTTCGTCAGCCAAAATTTTCTTCTCAAGAAACCACCCGTCCACCATTAACAGTAAATTACTCCAAAATTCTGAAGGCTTATCTTGCACAGATTCATCCTCTGCTCTTTTGTCAATCCGCTCTTTCAAATTACTTAGTGTATCTTGGAATTCCTTCATAGAATCTTGATATAACTGAACATAGGAATGTATGTCTGCATCAGACTTTTGAAGGCGCTCTTCCAGCAGTTTTATCTTCTGCTGCATGAGTACACCATATTGTTGCATTTTCTCAGTCGACAATCTATATAAATTGGCCTCACTGAGAGATTCCTCCAGCTGATCAACCTTCTTGCGAAGTTCTTGGTTTTGCTGCAGCACTTTAAAAGCTTCATCAGTATGTTTTGTTGTATTATCAAATAATTCTTGCAGACTATCTACTTTCTCATATAAACTTTTGCATTCCAATTTCAAACTTGAAATATTTGAAACGTCTTCTTGAGAAGCAGCAAGTTTAAACTCGAAATCTTTTAATGAAGATTCTAAAGAATATCGTTCTTGCTCCAGCATTTGAATCCTGTGGCCAGTTTCCCTGATATTAACAAGATCTCCCTTCAGCAACTCCAGCTCATCCTTCAGGGACATATTCTCTGCCCTTAGTAGCTCCAATTCCTGGCTAAAATAATTCACAGCATCACTTTGTGATGCAGAAACAGCAGAATTCATATCTCGAGCATGTTCCATGCTGCTACCCCTAATAGACAATTCACTTCGCAGCTTTTCCAACTGGTCTTCAAGGACTTCCACACGTATCTTCTCTTGTGCAGCCATTTTAAGCCGTCCATCAGTCTCAGCCAGTTTCATCTCCAAAACATTGATTTCTGTCTGCAATGCCTCCTTTTCTTCAATTATTTTTGCAAGGTCTTCAAGGGCACGAACACGAGCTAAGTTGAGAAGCTGAACATCTAATCCAATAAGCAAGAGATACAAATTAGGTAAAGATCAATGATGCCAAATATACCCAAAATCGTCTCTTCATTCCAAAAGTAGAGCTTAGGTATATCATGAAACTTCTTCACAACTTTATTTAAGCATGAATGAAAGTTAAAAGTGTAGTAGGCACTTAAAAACTCAATCTTCGTTAGTAATTAGTAAATAAAAAAATGCTAAACAAAAGGGATGGGCTCGAGATAAGGAAAGACTTACTTTTTTCTGCATTTCTTATCATCCCAATCAAATCTTGAAGATGGACTCCTGAAAGCTGTTCTCCATCTGATTTTGTGGACTGCCCAACATAGAAAATACAATCTGCAATACTTTCATATACTTTCTTCGTATGGAAACCTTATTAATGAGAGTTCCACGAAAGTAATAGAAAAAATTCCAGGAAAAAATTTGAGAGCTCTTATTCTTTCTCTAACTATTTTAGAAGGTGGCAGCTTTGGTTATAATTCAAACGAATAAAGCATCCGATACACATGCAATGTTCTTTAGCAGCCAGTTGATTGGCATAAATTATACTTTTTTTGATTGAGCTAATTCTGAACAGCTAAACCATATCATAACATGATGAATCCTAATTGATTACCATTAGAATCTTATTTGATTTTGATGGATTGGGAAGCTGTAGAGCTCCCATCTATCTGAAGTTTTCAGGTGGACTCCCGGAAAAAAGCTCAATGATTCACACAAGAACGCCATTGCAACTTCATATATTTGCAGAGCCGCAAAAATAAACATAAGTAAATAACCTAACTATATAAAGAACTTGGACACCCAGTTTGACAATTTACAAAATAACAGTCAGCATTGTGGTAAACTTGTATAAGATTAAATTGATCATCAGTACTACTCTTCTCACAAACAAATAGCTTTTAGCTTCCAAAGACTTAGTGTTTAGGAATACCACGGGTGTTATGTTATTTGATGGTAAAGTATTGATCATTGGATCCTCGTTTATTGCAGGAGAATCGGTGTCCTCCTTTTCTTTCAAATGTTTGGACTCTACTGCAATGGTGATTCCGCCTTTCAAATCAGTCTCGCTATTTGAGAGCACTGTGCTATCCTTGGACGAGTTATTTGAATCAGAGTCATTACCACCGTTCGGCCGGAATTTTAGATTTGTAGGAGGACGGTCGACATTGAATTTCTTTGCATTTTGTTTTTTATTTTGCATGCTGTAAAGATTCTGGTGTCAGATAAAGCATATGCATATGGTAGAAAATCAGTACAAAACCAGTTTATTTATCTACGGACAGACTCATGTTTCCAAAAAATCAAAATCAATATATGAAAGAATGAATCTTGAAAACAGAATCAAGGTATCAACTAACAGAGAACAAGAAAAAGAAGAAGGGGACTAGGAAAAAAAACCGTTTCCAGATATTATTGCACGGGAATGTAAGTAGGACAATATCTTTATTAAAAACATTGCAGTAGTATCAAACTGAGGAATCTTGAATTAATAAATTTTGACTTATAGGAGGAAAAAGAGACATAAATCAAGCACAGTAAAAGTTGAAACGTGAAGGTTTCTTGAACAAAGTAATTCTCATGATTTCCACCCCAACAAGTCACGATTTTTAACATTGACTAAAATACGGAGAATAAGAGACATGAACCCATAATCATCCAACTCCTACTCTAAAACTCAAAAGCTAAAATAAACGCGAATCAAGAAATGAAACATGAGGTAGAAGATTTCGATGAGTTCAAATCTCATCTAATCGAAACCTGAAATTACGGTGGCGCATTTTACAGGACGGAGTGAGCGGGAAGCGAGAGGACGAAGAAGGGCAAAATCGTGCATCAAGTAGAGTGCCGGTAAAGTTTCCTCTTCCGGTAACGCAGCAGCCGAAAAAGCACGTCGAAGGCGGCCCCGCCGCCATGTATTATCTCAAGTATATGTGAACCGTGAGAGAAAAAACCGTAGCCCAGAGCAAACGACTGCTTTCCTCTGTGGAGGTCTGGCGACAAAGAAAAGTTTCCTTCGTAATATCCTCGCTTTGGGCCTTTTTCTGTTTTCTGCTTTTCTAAATATCGTTTATATATAAATGTATATTGTTTGTGTCTCCGTGTAATGGAGAGGTGGATAGAACAAGCCTCTTTGACACGTGGCAAAGAAAAAACGAGTGAATAAATCATCAACTGAAAAGGTCACTCTCTGAATTGTATAGTTACGTATTATTATCTAACTATTATTAATAAATTTAATAATAAATAAAAAATTATTAATAAATTTAATAATAAATAAAAAATTTAACAAATCAATACTGTGTATATTTACAACTAACTTAAATTAATATATACTTCAAATGTAGACCAGCAAAGTTTTAAGTAGATATAAATTTGCGAGAATTTCGAGTAGAATTCTGATATCGTCCTGCGAATCGACGGGACAACTTTTAAAAAAAATATCACGTCTTCGGAAAGGACGTGGTTTTTTTTATAAAAATAAAGTTAGTCCCACCGTCTCAGGCTGAGAGACTTAGAGAGTGAAAAATAATAAAAAAAAACATTCAAACGTATCGGGCATGATATATTAATTTACCAAATTTCCCCCATTTGCTGTATTTGACCTATATATATATATAATATGAAAAGTAAATCTCATGATTTCAAAATATAATAAAATTATATGAAACGCTCGGTGAATTCTTAGATAAAAAAGTGTTAGAATTTTTTTAGAAATGGGTTAATAATCACGTCACTAGTCATTAATAGTGACCCCACCGAAATCCAAATCAATATCTCTGTATCACAAAATAACGTCATGGAATTAAGGATTTTAAATTTAAATAATCTTCCACCAACATTTATCGAACAGTATGGTTCATAAAATCTTCAAAGCACACTTATTTTAAAAATATAAAATCAATCAAATTGCTATGTAAAATATCCTATCCCATAGTAAAAAAAAAATTAACCAAAAAGTGATCTATGCAGAAACAAACGGTCGTTGGGTTGTGCGCCATACTGGACTGCAATCGGCTCAAGAATCACGTCCGTCAGTCCCCAGCTGAAGCTCATATGTACCAGACAACCATAATGATTTTAAATACTCAACAAGTATAAAACTTATAAATAACGAAATGCTAAATATACAACCACATGAAATTCAAAATAAGACTAATCAAATAATATTTCATGGATTCAAAAGCATAAAATAGCATCGCTTGATAATTTTTCTTGTGAACTCAGTTTTCGGACTATGGCTCCCTGATAGGTCCAAAAAACTGGTACGGGTGAGCCCTCACACAGCTCTAATACCAATTGATAGATACGAAAACTGGTACCAGATCGTTCTGATACCAATTGATAGATCGTGAGACGGACAGCAGATCGCACGCTGCGTGCTGGAACAAATCGCGTAAGATCTGAACGATGAAAACTAACTTTGCACGAGCTGCAATAGGTCCAGTTCTTAAAATCTATGAGCTCCGAGAATTATATCAGATCTGATATAAAAACCAAGCGGAAAATATCTGAATATACTCTTTGAAAATTGAAAGTTGTTGGTTTTAAATATGCGATGCAAGTACGAATGCAGAAACTATAAACTGAAAACTGTAAGAATTCATATGTTTGTTTATGGAAGTTCGGAGCTGAATCTCCTACGTCTCCCCTTTTTCCAAACAGTAAGGATTCCATTAGAAGACTTTGATTATTACAACTTCTGCAATAACCTGATCCAACAACCCACAAGCTACCAGAATTCCTAGCACTCCATGCTTCACACCAGCCCGCAAGCTGTGAGCTGCGACACTATGTGTCACGCCCCGAGAACGGGCCTGGACGTGAACACCGTCGATGTTTAATAATTATACATAACAAAACATCAACCCTCGTAGTGCAGCTCGAAATCAGTCTATTACATAATCAAAATGATTGTCTTTACAACTGAAAATAAAAGTTTTCAGAAGCGAAATTACATTAACCAATACTAAGTCTTCACCAGCCCCAGAACATCTCTTGTTCATCCTCTTCAACCTATTCTTCATTTTTATCTGGGTGGGAGAAGTAAGAGGTGGGTGTTTGGGAAAACACTCAGCAAGTGGGAGAAATCATTCGAGCATAACAAGTACATATACAAATTCATATACTGAATTTGATCATCAAAACAGAGCAGAACATATAACAACAGGTGGCACTGATAATTACTTCGTTTCTATGGTTTACTGATCAGTCCCTAATTTTTACTTCTCTAAGGGGTTGAAACCATAGTACACACAGTAACTCAGGGTGTGGAATATTCCGTACACCCATATTACGATAGAAATATCAGTGCTAAAATAGAGAATAGATCATAGCATGAATTTTACACGAGACGAAAACTCGAAGGATAATTCAAGACAGAATATAGCAAGAATACCATATAATATTTCAAACGAATATACTAGAAAAAACCCACTTACTTGATTACTGCTCAAATATGAGAAATATGGTGGCAATCATTGATTCAGTATCTGGTTGCTACTCGAAGTAGATCACGAATATAGAGATTTTCAGAAGTTACATATTTATGAAAATCACTGATTGCATAAGCGTCTTCAGTATACGGAACCGTTGGATTAGGACCAAAGTTGATTGGCTTGTTCACAAAATAAAAATAAAAATTTCGAATGGAAAAGATCGGATTTGTAAATCATTTGAATCCATATCGGGATTGTGAATAGAATGTATAGTTTTGCCTTATATAATCAGTATAGTAGTATTGAAAAGGTATTTTGGTAAAATCTAACCTTTGGATCATGATGAAATTTGAACAACATATGTGAAACATGATGAAATAACTTTTGAACGATCAAGATCGTTTTTCGAGGAAATTTTCAGCCGTTTCTAAGTGATGGACAAGAGCTGCAGATTTCTCGTATGGAATCTGTACAGAATTATTGAAAAGGGGTTTACAAAACTCTAACCGTTGGATTAGAATGAAATTCTGACACATATGCAATACATAACGTAGTAAAATCTGAACGATGGAGATCGGATATTGAGGTCATTAGAAATCAATTTAGGATGATAAACAGAAGCTGCAGTTTTCTCACATGTAATCTATGCAGCATTTTGAGTATTTGATTTACAGAATTATAACCGTTGGATTGGAGTGCAATTTTTAATTAGTATTTAGAACATATAGGAACAAATTCTGGATGGTGGAGATCGGATTCTAAGAACTGGAGCAGTGTAAATAGGTCCTGAACAATAGGCCGTCAGATTGTTGCTGGAATGCTCAAAACTTCAACGTCTTGTTTCTGAAATGGGGCCGCCTCTTGAACGAATTTGACAGAATTTCTTGATGTTTATACAATGAATTCGTCATCTTTGAAGTGTGTTATATATAGGAGAGGTTGGGGAATTTGTGTTAAGATAAAATTTATTAGTTTTGGTGATAACAAAATAAGACCAAGAAATGGCATTAAGCTTTCGCAGAAGTTTTCAGAAGTCATGACGTCATCTCAGTGTTTTTGAAGTATTCAGATTACCCTATGGACCTTACAAGAAGAATGCCGAATGGTGGATGTATGGAAAGAATCAGTTTTAGGATTTTTCAGTTTTTGTTGTACAAATCGTGTTAAGATAAAATTTATTAGTTTTGGTGATAACAAAATAAGACCAAGAAATGGCATTAAGCTTTCGCAGAAGTTTTCAGAAGTCATGACGTCATCTCAGTGTTTTGAAGTATTCAGATCTCATGACGTCATCTCAGTGTTTTGATGTATTCAGAAGTCGTGACGTCATCTCAGTGTATTGAAGTATTCAGAAGTCGTGACGTCATTGAAGATCTCTAAGTCTCGAAAGATTCTAATCTAAGCATTGACATCTGAGTTGACTTTTGGGAAGCATTCAGAACTAAGCAGAATTAATTATTCAGAGATTCAGTCTTTGTTATCAAGTTGATGTTTTGAAACAAATTTGGTTATTTGGATCAGTTCAGATATCGGGAACATTTATTCAGACTTCGAAGCTACAGTGAGAAATCTGTTGTTAGAAGCAAAGGGTATTCAGACTTGAGTAACAGATTATGGTTCAGTTTCGAGTATTTCAGTTGTGAACAGTATCTATTCAGTTACCTCATATCTCAGTACTTCAGAAGTGATAAATTCAGATTTTGGGATATTTGTTTAACAGAGCTTTCAGACTTAGGAACAGTATATTTTCAGAAGTCGCAAGCATCAGTTGTTGCATTCAGTAAGTTGCATTCAGATGTTGCAAGTACTCAGTTCTGTAGTCAGTTGTGACCTTCGAATACACCATCAGTGATGAGATAGCGATCTTCTTCAAGGGAGAAAGAACTGTTTCAACAGAAAAAGATTTCAGGCGTAAGGAACGAACAGCTTCAAACACTACCATATGTTTGAATTGGAAAGAATCAATGGTTGCGATTGGATCGTACAAATGCCTGGAATTAAGGAGACAATGTCAGAGCTATTTTGGGTGATTGTACACAGTATACAGATGACGTTATACGACGTTTTCTCAAATATGGATATACGACAATTTGGCCCTGACGAAGCGCAATTTACCATTTGGTGGAGCAGGATATACGGTTGTACGATGAACATATTGTTGGGGATCCGGATCCGCACCCCGGCAGGCAGCGGAAGAACAATAAAATTTAACCGGGATGCGATCAATACGAAGAACAATTCTATAACGTATCAACATACATAGGGTGTTTCAACGAGTTACCTCTCTGGCACTTGTGCCTGGCTCCAACCGGTGTTTCAAGAACCCGGCGCTTCTCGGTTGATTGCGGTAGTTACGTCAATCCGGTCCACGACCAGACTCGAAACTCCTTCTTCAGACTGCACTAGAAGTCCTGACGAGATCAGCACGATCGGATTCTCCTCGAAAAGTTGGCCGGAAACTAATTTCCGGCGAAGTAGCGGCGGCGGGCGGCGCACGGCGGCGGCGAGGAAGAAGAGAGTGGGCGGTGGTGCTTAGGGTTTTGAGTCTAGGGTTATGTTGATTAAAATTGTGTTATGTTGAAGTCTCTTAATT
>KQ992469.1:46864-62716 GCA_001598015.1 Dorcoceras hygrometricum | reverse complement strand
CACGAGGTTGGAATC
This sequence comes from Dorcoceras hygrometricum, assembly GCA_001598015.1. Taxonomy (NCBI): domain Eukaryota; kingdom Viridiplantae; phylum Streptophyta; class Magnoliopsida; order Lamiales; family Gesneriaceae; genus Dorcoceras; species Dorcoceras hygrometricum. The sequence continues at coordinate 62,701 of KQ992469.1, read as the reverse complement.
CCGAGCGTTGGGATGGAAAAAAAGGTTGATGTCGCTGCGAAGAACCACCAGCGGAACCTTGCTGTGACTGACCCATAGACTGCCCTCCCATCAAAGGACATGCTCTAGAAAAATGTCCTGGTTGTCCAAAAAGATGACAGAGACCTCGAACTCCACGACACTACGAAGTCTCATGCTTCACTCCGCACTATCCACAGAACACACCGCCAGAACTACTGCCACCAGAACTCATAGAACCAGAGGAACTCGAATGCGCCTTCTTCTTAAACTGTTTGCCTCGCAGTTTGAACCTTTGACGATTCTATTGCTGCGACCCCTGAGGAGACTGAAACTATTGCGACACATCTTGCACCGGTTGAAAAGAGCACCCCACCGACGGCTGAACCGAAGCTTGTGCCTCCAACAAACTCTCCTAAATATCTACAGCCCTATCCACGGCCTCAACATACGTTGCAGGTGAACCAGAAAACACCATCCGGAACAAATCAGGCCTCAAACCCTTCAGAAACTTGTTCCTCTTAGTCCTCTCTTGGTTAGCAACATGGGGAACATACATAAAAAGCGAAGAGAACTGTCTGGCATACTCGGCCACCTTCATATTCCCTTGCTTCAGGTTGTCGAACTCTCGCTCACGACTGTTGTAGTAGGACTCCGGGGTATACTCCTGTCGGAACGCTGCACAGAATCTCTCCCAAGTAATCACAGCCCCACTCTCACGCAAGATACGGGAAGTACCTCTCCACCAGTGCTTCACATTATCTCTCAACTGCAACACCGCTAGTTTCAACCTCTTCTTGGGGACGTACTCCAAGGTATCAAACAATTCTTCCATCTGAACTAGCCAACCCTCGGCCATCAAACCTCCCTCGGCACCTGCGAACATAGGGGGATTCGTCCGCTGAAACCTCGCTAGAGCTAACTTCATCTCGCCAATCTGTCTCGTCACATCTTCCAACTCTGCCTGTCTCTCGATGACGCAAAAGGATATTCTGCTGAATGCCCTCATCACTATCCGAGGCTCTAGACTCCTCAGCGGAACGTCTATAAGTCCTACCTCTACCTCTCCTCGGTGGCATCTAATCAAATCTCAAGGTAAGAACTAACAGTAGATAAATCACAGAGACATGTAAAATAATCACATAAGCCACAGAGTCGATCAAAATCAAATCCATACTCTGTGCCTAGACTCGAGTGTGATCAAAAGCAAACGAGCTTATCCCAGTTTAAGCTCTGATACCAAAAGTTTCAGGCTCCGTGCTAATTAACAAGGATTAATTGCACAATTAAGCACATAAACGCGGAAGCATAAAATAGGGAACTAGCCAACCTTCAGCCATCAAACCTCCCTCGGATCCCGCAAACGTAGGGGGATTCTTCCGCTGAAACCTCTCTAAGACTAACTCCATCTCGCCAATCTGTCTCGTCACATCCTCAACCTCTGCATGTCTCTCTCGACGACGCAAAGTGATATTCTGCTGAATGCCCTCATCACTATCCAAGGCCATAGACTCCTCAGCGGAACGTCTAGCAGTCCTACCTCTACCTCTTCTAGGCGGCATCTAATCAAATCTCAAGGTAAGAACTAACAAAATATAATCACTAAGGCAAGTAAAATAATGACATAAGCCACAGAGTCAATCAAAATCAAATCCAAACTCTGTCCCTAGACTCGAGTGTGTTCAAAAGAAAATGAGCTTATCCCAGTTTAAGCTCTGATACCAAAAATGTTTAACAAGGATTAATAGCACAATCAAGCACATAAACGTGGAAGCATAGTACAAGCTAAAAAATTTTTTTCGAAATAAAGTTGGGCCTGAACCAAATCATATCTTCAAAATAGTCATAATCAAAATACGAGTTAAATCGAAACTCATACAACAACAGGTAATCACCTCAAAATCAACAATGAATCCCCCAGAATACATATAACCTCAGGGCATCCCCTGGATCAATACATAATATAATAACTGGGACTTCAAGGAAATGGGGATCGACCAGCTGGGGTTCCAGTCTGTCCAGCTTGGTTACCTGAAGATCCTGCAACTGGGCACACAGACCCAAACAATACAAAAGCAGGAAAAGAATACGAGGTCAAGCCTCAGTATGAATGAGCACTAATATAACAGCAAATCATGAACATGCAGTATTCTAAGTCATGAATGCATGCGACTGTCAAAGAAAATCGGTCATCAAGGCCTGCTAATCAGCTGGAAATAATCTCAATCGAGCCTCTATACCCGCACAGTGTATCAACCGGGAAAATCATCGGTCGGTGATCTCAGGCCCGTCAGCCATCACATCTCGGTGGTTTTCAGACACAACTAATCAGTTGGTCACCACTCCGATGATAGTGTTGTACCTTTCAGGCACGACACACCTGTCTTCCGGTCACAACGTGGCTCTATCTCAGGTTCTCAATCGATCAAAGGCTCAATATGTATGCATGAATGCCATGAAATTCACATCTGATTTCAACATGAAAATAATACGTAAACAGAACATATCAATTCATTCAAGATGCTCACTTAAACACAGAAATCACATAGCACAGATTTCATGCCTCAAATACTAGCACGCTATGTCTAAGATGTTAACAAAAGCTCAACCTGTACCTTCAATTCTCAAGTTCTACCTCAACAGATCTCACCAGGACGGCAACTTCAGTTTGCTCAATTGGCTTCCTCGCTGGTCACGACTAACACAGCAGAAACCTCCTGGGATCTCAAATCCAGAAGCTCACACGCATAGGAGAAAACTCTTATCAACTGTCGCGAGAACCTACGAACTCACAGCTTCTTCGTGCTCCCTCTCCAACGTCGAATCAGGCTTTCTAACTGGTATCAATCGAAAGAGCTACTCAAGACAAGCTCAACGCCACAAGTCTCGCTTCAAACAACGGTGGAAATCGACGGCAATCTACCGGAGAAGAGTTTGGGTGAACAGTATCTATCGAGGGTTTATTGTATAAAACGATGAGGAATGTCGGGTTTAAAAATACGCTAAGGTTTGAGCAGCACTTGGTTTATAAATCCTTGCATCACTATTGTTCTAAGCAATTCCGTTCTCTGCTTAAGCTAAGGCAAAATTCCTCTCAAAGCTGAATCCAGCTTTCGCCCTCTGTTGGTTCTGCTAATATGGTTCAGATGTCTAAACGAGTTACTAACTCCACAGCAAACGACGTTACACCAACTAATCAAAAAGACGTATCAGAGCTTCTACCGTTGAAACAGTCTCTCGCTAGCAACATCTGAACTGATCTCTCTATCTAATGACATCTGAATAGCGCTAAAAACCAGCGGTCAACTCAGTTGTTGACTAACACGCGACAAATTCTCACGCCCGCGCGCTAACACTAACAGCTGCCTCTAGCTACATTCTCACAGCTGCGTTGACTAGCGTTGACATCTGCTCACGCTACTATTGAATACCAACATCTGAATGCCCGCAAGAACTCGTTCAAGAACGCTGCTGGTCTATCTTCTCCCAGCGATAAACCTCAAGTCTGAATTACCACTGGAATCACTTCACGATAGGAAAATACAACTACTGAACTCCAAATTCGACGCAGATCTCACTCGATCACCAACTTCTCACTGCTGATCACTCTAGTCTATATCTGAGCACTCAGAAATCATGATTTCCGTGACAAATCTTAATCCAAAATCTGATTAACCATTAAATCTTACTTAACAGATTTATAGTCCTCTCAAGTCTTGTTGGCATTGCATACATACATATCATGTCGAGCCTGAATCCTTTGAGAACCGATTTTTGATGTTGATGAATAGTAATAGTTTGGTGTTTTTGAAAATAAAATGAGGTGTCAGTTGGCTCGCATATCCTCGACTCCCAGCTGTGAGATTGTGTCGCCATGAGGACCTGTGGGTAGCTCCCACCCCTCAGAGAGCTAAAAGACACCAGTTGGATTGAGCTTGATGTTTGCTACTGGTACTGCATGTGAGAACGACCAGGTAGCAACCATACTCTCACATGCTTTGTGGCCACTACGATATATGATTGCCAGATGAGTCGATGTGCTTTGATACCGATGATTCTTGATACCTTTCATGCATTGCATGACATGATATGTTGTATGTTTTATTTGATGGTTGTTTTATGATTTCTCTTCATACTAAGGTTTGACCTCGTGTGTTTTTCCTTTGGGGTTGCTTTGGTCGTGTGTTGGTCACTGCTGGTTTTTCAGGTGGTTCAGTTGGTCCTTGAGATGCATCAGCTGGTGGAGCCCCATAGGTTTCAGTGTGTCCCAGTTATGTATATATCGAGTCATTGTCAGGGGATGCCCTGTGTAGTTGTTTTAAACTCTGATTCGATTGTTTGAGCTATATATTCATATGTGGTTGATGTGACGTTTATATTGATGACTTTTGAATCAAAGTTTGTATTTTGAGTATGCACTTATTTTTTGAAGTTATATTTTCTGTTCTGGCCAAAGAAAAATTTTAACCACATTTTATAAGCTTCTGTATTTTAGCTCTAATTTCGTGCTTTTGTTGGTATTATGAGCACCGGGCCTGACACTTTTGACTATGGACAATATTTCTTGATATGCCATTTTTCTCCACAGCGATGACATCTTATATTGGGATATCTTCCTAAGGATTCTCTCCGTCTTTGCTTCTAATTTGTGTTTCCCCTAATTTCACTTCTTCCTCTTTACTCAACTGCCAAAATATCTAATTTTGAGGTAGAAGTGCCCTGGGGTCTTCGCCGCATTTCTTCATTCAAGAAGCTACTCTTGATGAAGTCCACAGTCACAACTTCTGCTGTAGTTGTGTTTGTGAGTGATATCTTCAAAGTCTCCCAAGACTCAGGTAATGAAGCTAGCACAAGTAAGAAATTATCTCTTTATCTAGTTTTATGGTCATATTTGACAATTGCTGCACGAAGCCTTGAATCTCATTCAGGTGATCTGCCACCGAGGTTGTAACACCCAGGAAATCCATAAATTCACAATTCATTTATTCTTTATCGAAGGGTTAAACTGCTATTTTGCGTTTAACATTTCAGATTTTGAACTAAGCTGATTTCTTCTATTTTAGCCGGGAGTTCACGGATGGTCCAGCAAGAATGAACCCAAACATGGTTCGGTTCAGTTTGGTTCTCTTTTAAAAAAAAATAAGTTTTTTTTAAAGCATCATGATACGGTTGGTAGTGAAACCCATGCCTTGTGTAAGAGCTTTTTACCTACTACACTTTTACATTGTTGAGCTTATAGAAGGCATGGGGAAGCTCCTTTCCTCAACATAACCAACCAAAGTTTTAATTTAGATTTTTGATCGTTTCGATCGTTCTTGTTGGGGGTGGGGGTGTTCAGGAAGGAGCTATTCTCTGCAACCTGCCGTTCAGCGTCGTTCATCATAGTGCAAGTACTTTCTGTTCTTTGACGTATCCTTGAAAGCATAGTATGTTCCTTTCAGGTTGTGTGCTTGAGTTTGTAGTTCCTCCAGAGTTTATGGTTTCTCTTTTAGCTGAAATGGTTTTCAAAAATGTATGAGGGTTCGCAGAAGTGTTTTGCTTTTCTAAAACGATCGAAAGGTTGGTTTCTTTTTCGAAAACAAATGTTAGTTTTCTTTCAAAATTGTTGGGATGTACAAAGACAGTTTAGAGGAAAAGTCCTCTGATGTTCTAGTGAGTACGTTGTACTGAACGGCTAAAAGATGAGGTTCTGAGCTGATAGGCAAAGCTGGTCTAGTTAGAACTCTGTTCTTACCTGATAAGCTTAGCTAATCTACTCGAACTTCTCAAAGCTGGATTCAATACTCTGTTGTTACTCTAGTCTAGTATAATTCGAGTTTCTGAGCTGATAGGCGAAGCTGGTCTAGTTAGAGCGTTGTTCTGGTATCTGATAAGCTTAATCAGTCTGTTCAAACTTCTCCCAGCTGTTTCAGTACTCGTGCTGGATGGCTAAGGATGAGGTTTTGAGCTAATAGGCAAGCTGGTTTAATTGGAACTCTGCTCTGATATGATAAGCTTAGCTAATTGGTTCGAACTTCCCCAAGCTATTTTCGGTACTAGTGCTGGATAGTTAGGGATGAAGTCCTGAGCGGATAGGTAGAAGTTGGTCTAGCTAGAGCGCTGTTCTGGCCTGATAATCTTGACTAATCTGTTCAGATTTCTCCAAGCTGTTTTTCAATATCCTGTTGTTATTCTAATCTCGCATGGTTTGTTCAAACCGCTTCCAAGCTAGTTTCATTGTTCAGCCCATTTCCAAGTGTTTTCATTGTTCAGCCCGCTTCCAAGATGGTTTCGTTGTTCAGACCACTTCCGAGCTGGTTTCATTGTCCAGCCGCCTTCGAGCTGGCTCCTTTTTTTAGTCCTCTCGGAAGCCGGTTTCATTGTCTGACCGCTCGCAATCTGATTTCTAAGTTGGGTTGACTTTCCCAAACTGATTTGACCAACCGATCGTAAGTTGTTTCTTCTCCGAGATAGTTTTCATGCTCATAAGCTGTTTTCTTCTCCGAGCTGTTTAAAATCCCGATCCAAAATTTCAAATAATTAAACTAGGAAGGTGCAATCTATAAGATAATAACTTGATATGGGCTACTTTGTAACTTCTTTAAAATTTTAGATCACAAACTATATGAGAACAGATTTTATAGCTTGACAAAGAAATACATAACTGTGGAACTTTGTATATATAACCAGAGATACAAATCATTCAGACTACATTGAATAAACGAGAAAGTAATCTGAAATATACAAAATTTGTATCATAAGGTCTATAAAACAAAAAGAATGAGAATTGAAAACAGAACGGAAGCTAATGTCCACGATAACCACCCCCGATCCGATCCAGCTTACGACATCAAGCTCTGCTTAAGTCTCATCACCTGTACTCAAGAAAACTAGTGAGTCTAGGGGCTCAACAACAAAATCTGGAATAGCAAAGGTAGGCAATACATGCATAACAATAAACTAATGTATCTGAAAACTCAATAGCTACTATAACTCAAAAGCTGATAAGCTGAATACTGTAATTTGGCAAACTAAAAAGTTCGAAAGCATAACTGCACATGTTTGAAACATAGTTTAAACATTTGCTAGTACTTGTAAAAGAAAGTAATATAAATTTTTCTTTAAACTATGGTTGTACACAACCCTTTGAATATAAACTTTTCTTTAAACTATGGTTGTAACAACCCTTTGCTCTGCTCTTGTTTTCTATTGAATTATGGCTTTGACGCTTATACATAGGTCAAGGTTGCTTGATCAAGCTATCATCTGAATTCAGGAACTGGGGAACAAATCCCATCTTTACTCTGTGAAGGGGCACAAAGGTTCGTCAACCAACATCCTCACCCTTCCTATGTGAAGGGGCACACTAGTTTGTCAGTCAACGTCCTCATCCTTCCTATTGAGACCATCTATTATCTTCGCCATAAACATGTTATACATTTTTTTTAAAATTTCTATAAATATTTCTGCGTTTCTATGATCTGGAATAGATCGTTTTCAAATATGGTTTGCTATTTTAAAACTCTTTAGTTGTTCGGAAACTATTGGGAGTTTTAATTGAAGAAGAAAACTGGAACCAGCTTGGGCTATTTAAAGAACAGTAAACAGAAGAGCTCTAAGCTGGTGTACTAATTCTCGCAATGAGTATAACTGCGAATAGAGTGGAGTTATACCTTCGAATCAAGGTTAAATAAAATAAGAATTAAGGTTGAAATCACTGTATCAGTCAAGAATGGACCTAATGTTGGATCAGCTCAAAGTAGAGCAGCACGCGAACGTACTGGTTCAGAATAGAAAACCAGCTCTGGGTCGTTTGGTCATGTAAAGTTAACTCAGCTCGGATGATCAGATCGCGAGAAGACTGAACAATGAAATCTAATTTCAACCGGACTTGAATAACGAAACAAGATCACAAGCGGACAGGACAACCAGATCGCGACTATAAAACCATCTTGGGCAAAAATGAGCAGATCGTGAACTTAGTTCAATAACAACTACCAGCTTGGAAGATTTCCTTAGTCTGAAGCAATCAAAATTATCTAAGGGGAACTTCCAGAAACAAAACACGTAAGCTGCTTGTAATCTGCTTGAAGAACATCCCGGAAACTCAAGAAGAAAGATAGACGAAAATCGTAGAACATTTTCTAACAACTCTTCCTTGCATCAAAATCACATAAAACCAATACTTTCTAAAGAAAACATATTAAGCTAATCTTTGCGTTTGAGGAACTTCAAATAAACAGTTCTCAAACCTTTAAAAACTCATACAAACATGCAAACAGAACCAATATATTCTTTCTGCGACAAATATTACATAGAATTATCTGGCTCGATCAACATACAAAACCAAACTGTCCTTTTGAAAAGTTTAAAAGCTTGGTCGGTTTCTTGTTTACAGAGAGCACCGCTTGAATAGTTTTTCCTCTACGTGATGTTTTTTGTTGTGAATGAACATGCATGATGTGTTGGGAAGCTTTTATATGTAATTCTCAAATCCTAAACGGGTAAAAACGCGTTTCTTTTAAAGTTCTACTATTCTTAAAAAGTGCTACTCTAATTTTAAGAACAAAAAATATTCAAACCGAACTGATTTATTTAAAAGATACAATGAACCAAGCTTTTCTGGACCGGCTGGACAGCTCTTGCAACCGTATCTCTAATCTGGAAAATCAGCTCAAATGAAAGTTGATTGACAATAGCATTACAAATATATCTCTCAATACTATAAACTTTATATTTGTGGATTTATGGATTTCTCGACGTTCCAACTCTACCCTCATAAATATTTCGTCCCCGAAATTTACTTACTTCAACAGATCTGTGTATCTACTTTGCATATCTGCCTCAGCTTTCCAGGTTACTTCCCTTTCTGAGTGGTTTGCCCATTGAATCTTGATCATAGGGATATTTCTATTCCTTAACCTTCGATTTTCTCTTTGAAGAATCTTCACTGGAGCTTCTTCAAAGGTCAGATCAGGTGCAAGCTACATCGGATCGTACCTTAGTACATGAGAAGGATTCAAAATATACTTCCTGAGATATGCTATGTGAAATACGTTGTGAACTGCTAATAACTGGGGTGGAAATGCTAAACGATAAGCTAACATCCCTATCCTTTCCATAATCTCAAATGGCCAATATATCTGGGACTTAGCTCACCTTTTCTTCCAAATATCATTACACCCTTCATGGGTGATACATTAAAAAACACATGATCACCTACTTCAAAATTCAGCTGGCGGCGATGGCTATCAGCATAGCTCTTTTGTCTACTCTGTGCCGTCCTCATTCGATCACGTATTCTTTTGATGGTTTCTGTAGTAAATTCTACAATAGCGGGCCCTATCTCAGTCCTTTCCCCTACATCATCCCAATGTATTGGTGATCTACACTTTCTTCCATAAAGAGCTTCGTATGGAGCCATTTCTATTGAAGCTTGGTATTGTTGTTATACGTGTACTCCACTAAGGGTAATTTAACATCCCAACTTTCTGAAAATCTAGAGTACACGCTCAAAGTAAATCCTCCAGTGTATGAATTACTCTTTTATATTGTCCATAAGTTTGCGGTGGAAAGCTATACTGAAGGTTAACTTGGTTCCCATGGCTCTATGCAAGCTCTTCCTTAAAATAGAAGTAAATCTAGGATTTCGATCTGATACTGTAGAACTTGGAATTACATGGATTATTACTATTTCTCTTACATACAGCTCAACATACTTATTTAGATCATGAGTTGTCTTCACTAGTAAGAAGTGGGCTGACTTGGTTAATCTATCAACTTTAACCCAAATAGAGTTGAAACCCATGGAGTGTTCTTGGCAATCCTATTACGAAATCCATAGCAATATTGTCACGCCCCGAGACCGAGGACATCGGCAATATTAAACAATTAAAAATTGTAAAACATTAAGCCTCATAGCATAGCTCAACCAGTCTATTAAATAACCAAAAATATGAATTGTTTTTACATCGGAAAATCAGAGAAATTTGCGGAATCAAAAAAAAAATAAATAATTACATCAACAGAAACTGAATCTTTACCAGCCCCAGAACTGCTCTTGTTCCTCTTCTTCTACCTGCTCTTCATTCTTATCTGGGTGTAGAAGTAAGGGGTGAGTGTTTGGGGAAAGACGCAGCAAGTGGGGATACCATTCGAGCATAAAAAATATTCATTTACATATACTGAATAACAAATCTCATAACATAGCATAACAGAGCGTAACAGAGCATAAAAGAGCTTAACAGAGCATAACAAAAATCATGGCAGATAGCACTGAGAATTACTTCGTGTCTATAGTTTACTGATCAGTCCCTAATTTTTACTCCTCTAAGGGGTCGAGGCCATGTGGTTACATCACGTAACCCAGAGTGCGGAATATTCCGTAGACCCATATGACAGTTAAAATCAGTGCAAAACAGAGCTTGAACGAACAAAATTCTGAATTGAAACAGTGCTCGAATAGTAGTTCAAAACTGAATTTTAACAAGAATAATATATATAATATCAATCGAATATATTACTTAGCAAAAACCAACTTACAAAATCTGAAGTCTGAATCTGGTAAAAAGTGCGAAATTAGAATCTGGGTGGTTCCAAAAGCGCAAGAATTAATCAGCCCTTTGCCAAAAATCTAATGCACGAAGTCTGATAAATTGCGTACGACACTGGGTCACGACTTGCGTAGGATTTCAACTATCGTTTCTGCAGAAATTCGGCATGAGGAATTGCTGCTTTTCTTACTGAGGATTTTGAATTGGTGTGGGAAAATCTGAGGTACAGTCGGGTATTTATAGGTGTGGAAAGGTAGTCCAAAGGTTTGTCATTTAAGGCTGTCCTTAAATTCCAGCTTTTATGGCCATAAAATGGCTGTTACGATTGCACAATTTAAGCCCTTGAATTAAGAGGTTTAATTGGTCATAAATCCTCCTAAATTGACGGTTAAAACTTGTGAAATCTGACCTGTGTAGCAGCTGACGAAATTAGTGAGCACAAATCTGAATTTTCGTTGTGAAGTCTGAATTTTCCTGGAGAAATCTGAATTTGGAGAGGTCTGAATTCAGTCGGAGAAATCTGAATTTTCCGTCGTCAAAGCTGAGTTGACTGCTGACTACAGATTTTTCTGTTGACTGCTGACTGTACAGATTTCTGTTTACTTCATGGATCATAGCCAAGAAAACTTCTTCTCCTGACTTCATGGCCGTCCATGCTTGGGCAGCAGAAAGTAGGGACTTTCGTTCCTTGTTCTTGCCATAATATATCAACTCTTCCTGATCGAGGGTTTGGAGCTTCACGCTCTTACCTCGGAAATCTACTAATGCATGGTGCTTAGATAGCCAATCCATTCCTAAGATGGCATCGAACTCTACCATGTTGAGTTGTATCAGATTTGCAGAGAATGAACGGCCGTTTATGGACATTTCACAATCCCGGTGGATCTTATGTGTTTCAATGGTAACGTTGGTAGGAGTTGCTACTCTATAGGGTTCACATAGAATTTCAGGCTCTAGCCCTAACTTCTTAGCAAATCTCCTAGATACGAATGAATGGGTAGCACCACAATCAAACAACACATAAGCAGGAATCTTGTTGATAAAAATGGTACCTGCCAACACGTCGCTGGCGTCTTCCGCTTCTTCTTGTGTCATTGCGAAAACCCGAGCATTGGGTTTATCCTCCCTGGGTTTTGGCTTGTTCGGAGCCGTATTGTTCGATCCAGCCTTTGGACTTTGGTTCTCCGGAAAATCCGCAATTCGGCGGCATAACTTCCCACACTTAAATCATGCACCACTCTGCTTGCGACAGTCTCCGCTATGACGTTGGCCGTAGGAGGAGCAAGTTGGCAACGTCTTGTTATTCGGTGTGGGTGCTGAGCCACGGTTGTTGAGGTTTGGCCGCTTGTTCTTAGGCCCACCGTGTGAAGTTTGAGCATTGAAGGGGCGTTTATTCTTGTTGTCAGCTTCCCGCCTCTTTATGTCAGTCTCTGCTTGGATTGCAGCTCCCATTAAGTCTTCAAGACTCGTGGCTTGGTAGACTGCAAGGGCTGACTGGATACGGCTGTTCAGACCCTTCTTGTATCGGTGCATCTTTAGAGCATTATCCGCCATGATCGTTGGGACATAGGTGCCCAATGAATTGAACTTGGAGGTATACTCTACTACCGACATATCTACGGTCTGAGTGAAGGTTTCAAACTCGCTAAGCCGTTGCATTCTGATTTTCATGGGAAAATATTGTTTCAAGAATGCTTCCCGAAACCTTTGCCACGTACTTTGTCCATTTGCTGTCATGGTGGGCTCAACTGCTTCCCACCATTTCCCAGCTTTGCTGTCGAGGAGTGGTGTTACAACATCCACTTTGAACGCGTCTGGAACCTCCAGTATTCGAAGTTGCATTTCGATGTTCTTCATCCACGTCTGGGCAACTTCTGGGTCATGGCTCCCATCGAAGGTGGGGGCTTTGTTCTTACGGAGGGACTCATAGTAGAACTTCGTCCCATGAGATGGAGGGGGAGGAGGAGAGCTTGGTTGTTGTTGTTGGTGTTAACCAACCCTTGAGCGACTATTAGATGTGTTTCATGATAGCCGTCATACCCACTATCACATCTAACATACGCTTTAGTGTATTCTAGGTCTTTACTCAACACAATTGCAAATCATTACGCACATAATGAAAGTAAAGAATGCCATATAAGAAAATGCGAATATCATATATAAAGATTGTTTGTACAAGAGTCTATAAAACCCACACGCCACAAGTTGGCTAGTTGGGCATCTACTCTAACAGTAAAAATCCTCCATGTCTTTGATGTTCCGCCTTGACTTGGTTGCATACATGGCATCTAGCAACAAATCAGCAACATCTCTTTTTATCCCATTCCACCAGAAGTGTTCTTTCAAATCTATGTACATCTTTGGACTTCCCGGGTGGATTGAGAATTTGGACTTATGTGCTTTAGACATCACTTCCTGATGGAGGTTATCGACGTCGGGTACACATAGTCATCCGTTCATCCAAAGGATCCCATCTTGGTCTGTTCGGAAATCAGGCACTTCCATTTCCATGATCTATTCTTTCAGCCTCATCAAGCTGTGGTCTTGATCTTGCTTTAGCTTGACCAATTCTCTAAGGCATGGTTGGGCTGAGACTGAAGATAGTATAACCTTGTTCATGTTCTTCCGACTTAGCGCATCGGCCACCTTATTTTCCTTTCCTGGATGGTAGTTGATCGTTAAGTCCTAGTCCTTTAACAACTCGAGCCATCTCCTTTGTCTCAAATTCAATTCCTTCTGAGTGAATATGTACTTGAGACTTTGATGGTCGGTGAATACTTCGCACTTTTCCCCATAAAGATAGTGTCGCCAAATCTTTAGAGCAAAAACTACTGCAGCTAGCTCTAAATCATGGGTTGGGTAGTTGCGTTCATGCGTCTTCAGTTGCCTTGAGGCATAAGAAATTACTTTGCCATCTTGCATAAGTACACACCCTAGTCCTTCTTTCGATGCATCGCTGTAGATGGTGAAGCTTTTGTCTCCCACGGGTAGTGTCAGAACAGGGGCAGACGCAAGCTTTGTCTTTAAAGTTTCGAAGCTTGTCTCACAATCTTCGTTCCAGTTGAACTTGGAGCTCTTCTGGGTGAGTCTAGTGAGTGGTGAGGCTATTGAAGAGAAGCCTTCTACGAACTTTCGATAATAGCCGGACAATCCTAAGAAGCTTCTAACTTCTGTCACTATCTTAGGTGCAGGCCAGTCCATGATGGCTTCTACATTCTTAGGATCCACTGATACGCCTGCTTCGGAGATTATATGGCCTAGGAATGCCACACTCTTCATCCAGAATTCGCACTTCTTGAATTTGGCGTACAGTTGTTTCTCTCGTAGAGTTTGGAGAGTAATTCGGAGGTGTTCCTTGTGGTCTTCTTCACTTGATGAATACATGAGTATATCATCTATGAATACCACTACAAATTTGTCGAGAAACGGCTTGAACACGCGGTTCATGAGGTCCATGAAGGCCGATGGTGCATTAGTTAGATCAAAACGCATCACTATGAAATCGTAATGGCCATATCTGGTTCTAAATGCTGTTTTAGGAACATCTTCAGCCTTGATCTTTAGCTGGTGATAACCTGACCTCAAATCTAACTTGGAGAAGGTTGTAGCTCCCTTGAGTTGATCAAAGAGGTCGTCAATTCTGGGAAGAGGATACTTGTTCTTGATTGTGATATTGTTCAACTCTCTGTAGTCGATACACAATCTCATGGTTCCATCCTTCTTTTTGACGAATAATACTGGAGCTCCCCAAGATGACACACTGGGTCTGATCTGCTTTTTGTCTAGCAGTTCTTGTAGTTGGTCCTTGAGCACCTTGAGTTCAGCAAGTTCCATCCGGTAGGATGCCTTGTAGATTGGGCCAGACCCTGGAACTAGGTTGATTTCGAACTCAATTTCCCTGTCAGGCACTTTTCCAGGTAAGTCGTCTGGAAACACATCTGCGAACTCTTATACCACTTGGATGTCTTCTATCTTGAGCTCGTCTACTTCTTTTACTTCATGGATCGTAGCCAAGAAAACTTCTTCTCCTGACTTCATGGCCGTCCATGCTTGGGCAGCAAAAGTAGGGACTTTCGTTCCTTGTTCTTGCCATAATATATCAGCTCTTCTTTGTCAGGGGTTTCGAGTTTCACTCTTATCTCGGCAATCTACCAATGCATGGTTCTTAGATAGCCAATCCATCCCTAAGATGGCATCAAACTCGACCATTTTGAGCTGTATCAGGTTTGCAGAAAATGTATGGTCGTTTATGGACATCTCGCAGTCCCGGTGGATCTTATGTGTTTCGATGGTAGCGTTGGTAGGAGTTGCTACTCTATAGGGTCCACATATAATTTCAAGCTCTAGCCCTAACTTCTAGCAAATCTCCTAGATACGAATGAATGGGTAGAACCACAATCAAACAACACATAAGCAGGCATCTTATTGATAAGAATCGTAGCTGCCACCACGTCGTTGGCGTCTTCAGCTTCTTCCTGTGTCATTGCGAACACACGAGCATTGGGTTTATCCTCCCTGTGCTTTGTCTTGTTCGGAGCCGTATTGCTCGATCCAGCCTTTGGACCTTGGTTCTCCGGACAATCCGCAATTCGGTGGCCTTACTTCCCACACTTAAAGCATGCACCACTCTGCTTGCGACAATCTCCGCTATGATGTTGGCCGCATGAGGAGCAAGTTGGCAACGTCTGGTTATTTGGTGTGGGTGCTGAGCCACGGTTGTTGAGGTTTAGCTTATTCTTAGGCCCACCGTGTGAGGTCTGAGCATTGAAGGGGAGTTTGTTCTTGTTGTCAGCTTCCCGCCTCTTTATGTTAGTCTCTGCTCGGATTGCAGCTCCCATTAAGTCTTCAAGACTCGTGGCTTGGTAGACTGCGAGGGCTGAATGGATACGGCTATTCAGACCCTTCTTGTATCGGTGCATCTTTAGAGTATTATCCGCCATGATCGTTGGGACATAGGTGCCCAATGAATTGAACTTGGAGGTATACTCTACTACCGACATATCTGCGGTTTGAGTGAAGGTTTCAAACTCGCTGAGCCGTTGCATTCTGATTTCCATGGGAAAGTATTGTTTCAAGAATGCTTCTCGAAACCTTTGCCACGTGATTTGTCCATTTTCAGCCATGTGGGCTCAACTGCTTCCCACCATTTCTCAGCTTTGCTATCGAGGAGTGGTGTTAAAACATCCACTTTGAATGCGTCTGGGACCTCCAGTAGTCGAAGTTGCATTTCGATGTTCTTCATCCACGTCTGGGCAACTTCGGGGTCATGGCTCCCATCGAAGGTGGGGGCTTTGTTCTTGCGGAGGGA
>KQ992469.1:0-12674 GCA_001598015.1 Dorcoceras hygrometricum | reverse complement strand
AGGGGTCAAATCGGGATTTCCCGCTGTTGAAGGGCAAAACGGTCATTTTGCACTGGGGTTCTGAAAAATGGTTTTTCAGATCGTAGTATTCAATTTTGGAAACTGAGTCGATCCGTCCGATCTGATCGGTGATCGGAGTTACGATGAAGTCTCGTGATGGAGATGAACCGAGTGTTCATCCGTTGGACCCGGGCCCGTTGGGCCGGATCCAAATCCATCACTAAGTCTATTTAATATAGACTTAGGCCTTAATCAACTCACTTGACACTTGATACAACTCTACAAACCCTAACCCTAGAGACTAAGTGGCCGCCTCCCTCCTCTCTCTCAAAGCCGCCGCCGCCGCCGCCGCCTCCTTCGTCGGAAATTGTTCCGGCCAATCTTGACGAGGAGAATCCGTCCGCGCCGATCTTGTCAGACCTTATAGTGCAGGCTGACAAAGGAGTCTCGCTTCTGGTCATGGACCGGATTGACGTTATCTACCGCCGCCTACCGTGAAGTGCCGGTTTCCTCGAGAAACTGGTCGGAGCCAGGCACGAGTTGCCAGCAAGGTAGTCATCTAAACACCCTATGAATGTCATAGCCTGCTGTTTGTTATTGAATTGTATTGATCGTCTCCCGGCAATTTTTGTTCTTCCGCTGCCTCTCCGAGAGGCGTGATCCGGATCCGCCGTGGTCCCCAACAGTATGACACGTTAATTGCAGACAGGGGTGTAAGGATTCTTCGTGTATACCGTGGATGTGTCGAAAGTCTATCCCATATTTGTGTGATATACCCATGATTATAGATTTTCCAGATGTATTTCCCAATGAAATTCCCGGTTTGCCTCCAGCCCGGGAGATAGAGTTCGGGATTGACTTAATTCCAGGCACTCAACCAATATCGAAAGCTCCCTATAGGATGGCACATGTAGAACTGAAAGAATTGAAGCAACAGCTTCAAGAGATGTTAGCCAAGGGATATATTCGACCAAGCGTTTCCCCTTGGAGGGCCCTGTGTTATTTGTAAGAAAGAAAGATGGTACCATGAGATTATGTGTGGACTATAGCCAGCTGATCCATTGCCATGGACATATGATTTGTTTGATCAGTTACAAGGTTCATTGGTATATTCGAAGATTGATTTGAGATCCAGATATCATCAACTGAGAGTTCTAGAAGAAGATATCCCAAAGACAGCATTTCGAACAAGGTATGACCGTTATAAATTTATAGTCATGCCGTTTGGACTAACCAATGCTCCAACAGTGTTCATGGGATTAATGAATAGAATATTTCTGAAATATTTAGATGAGTTTGTGATAATATTCATTGATGATATTCTGATCTATTCGAAAGCTCGTGTGGAGCATGCAGAGCATTTGAGAACCATTTTGCAGATTTTACGAACCAAACAGTTATATGCGAAGCTGTATAAATGTGAGTTTTGGTTAGATTGAGTTGTGTTTCAAGGACGTATAATTTCAGGTGATGGAATATCTGTTGATCCTAGCAATATTGAGGCAATAATTAACGGGCCTAGACCTACATCTGTTCCAGAAATACGTAGTTTTATGGCATTAGCTGGATACTATCACAGATTCATTGAGGGATTTTCCAACATTGCAAAACCAATTACTCAGCTAACTTAGAAGAATACGCCTTATGTTTGGACTGAGGAATGTGAAGCCAGTTTTATTGAATTGAAAAAGATATTAAACAGCGCACCAGTGTTAACTATTCCTTCAGGTCCTGTTCATTTTACGGTCTATTGTGATGCATCTCACAGAGGTTTGGGATGTATATTGATGCAGAAAGTTCGAGTAGTAGCATATGCATCACGCCAACTGAAGCCACACGAGATCAAATACCCGATTCATGATCTTGAACTCGTTGCTATTGTATTTGCTTTAAATATCTGGTGTCACTACTTATATGGTGACATTTGAAATTTATTTAGATCATAAAAGTTTGAAGTATTTGTTTTCGCAAGCTGAATTGAACATGAAATAGAGATGCTGGTTAGATCTGCTTAAAGATTTTGATTGTGAAATCAAGTACTATCCTGGAAAATCGAATGCAGTTGCTGATGCTTTGAGTAGAAAGATCTGTTCTCTCTCCTTATACACGTTAGGTGTGTCTCGATTAATTGAAGCTATTTGCACTGCTGGTGTGAAAGTTGAAACTGGGTGTGTTATATGTGAATCTTCAGATAGTAGTGCCAGATAATGCAGACTTGAGGCAACGAATTTTAAAAGAAGCATATTGTTGTCACTTTAGTATCCATCCAGGTGGTCGGAGGATGTATAATGATTTGAAGAGCCAGTTTTGGTGGAGACAAATGAAGACTGATGTTACAGAGTTTGTAGCAAGATTTCTAAACTGTCAATATGTGAGCTGAGAGACAGAGACCAATTGGATTGTTTCATAGTTTAGCCATTCCAGAATGGGAATTGGATCATATTTCCATGGATTTTGTCACGCAACTACCCCGATCAACTCGAGGTTGCAACGCTATTTGGGTTGTGATTGACCGACTGACCAAATCTGCTCATTTATTCCATATAAAATAACTTCCAGACATGATCAGATGGCGAAGATCTATGTGAGAGATGTGGTCAGATTACATGGAGTACCAAAATCCATCGTATCAGATCGAGATCCTCGATTCACTTCGCATTTCCGGAGTAGTCTGCAGGAAGCTCTTGGTACGTGTTTGCATTTAAGTACAGCACATCATCCTCAAACTGATGGACAGTCAAAACGACAATCCAAACGTTAGAGGTATGTTACGAGCATTAGTGCTGGATTTTGGGCCTAACTGGCAGATTGCCTCTTGTGGAATTTTTGTA
The DNA here is from genome assembly GCA_001598015.1 of Dorcoceras hygrometricum. Taxonomy (NCBI): domain Eukaryota; kingdom Viridiplantae; phylum Streptophyta; class Magnoliopsida; order Lamiales; family Gesneriaceae; genus Dorcoceras; species Dorcoceras hygrometricum. The sequence continues at coordinate 9,843 of KQ992469.1, read as the reverse complement.
AAACAACAGCTATCAGACAAGTATCGGGATGGCTCCGTTTGAAGCATTATATGGAAGGAAATGCAGATCTCCATTATACTGGAATAATATCTCAGAAGCACCAAAGATAGGGCCGGATATGATAGAAATGGCTGAAAAAGTGAAGCTGATTCAGAGGCGAATGAAGATAGATCGACAAGCTAAATATGAAAATATCAGACGCAGACCTTTGTCTTTTGAGCAAGGAGATAGAGGGTTTCTCAAGATATCACCATTCTGAGGATCTGTCAGATTTGGGAAGAAAGGCAAATTGTCTCCAAGCTACATTGGCGCATATGAAATTCTTGATAAAGTGGGTGATCTTGCCTACCGACTTGCACTTCCTCCATCTCTATCTAGGATACATGATGTCTTCCATGTCTCTCAATTGCAGAAATATCACGCAGATCCAACTCATGTGCTTCAACCAGATGAGGCAGAATTGGATAAAACTTTGAGTTAGGTGGAATACCGATACGGGTTCTGGATCAAAAAGAGAAGCAACTCCGGAATAAGAAAATTTCATTACTCAAGGTACAGTGGAGCCGACATGGAGTTGAAGAAGCAACATGGGAACCCGAAGAAGATATGAGACAAAGATTTCTAGAACTATTTAAGTGAGGTACGTTCGTATACTAGTCGTTAATCAATGACCACTGATATAATTGTTGAGTCTAGATTTTGAGAACAAATCTTGTGAAGGAGGGGAGAATGTAAGGACTGTACTTACGCAAAGGGTAATTAATGATATATTTCGTTCACGTAAATGGTTAATCAGTCAAGATTAGTGAGATGGCCAGCTCAGATGCACGCTGATCTCAGGTTTAGTGTCAAGCTAATGGTGTAGGTTGTTTCGAGTTTCAGCTGAGGTTAGCCATGGCGTGAGCTGTTTGAGTGAACCAGATGTAGGAAGGACTGTGCTGAGTTTGTGAGCTGTTAACAGAAGTGCGATCTGATCTGTTTTGGTGCGATCTGGTAGTGTAACAGTTCTTAGCTGTTATCATAGCTGAGTAGTGAACTGTAAGCTGGATTCAACTTTTTGAGTATCGCAACAATCTGGACAGAGTAATAAGATTAGGGACGACGTGCTGGGATGTTGGGAACGATCAGCTTAAGCGAAATCTGATGGTAAAGATTTGGTTTAGCAAGAGTTGTTCATCTTGCGGGAGCTGATCGGTGTGTGAACTAGTCTGTTGCTGCGATCTGTTACTGCTGTAATCGTTGTGAGCTGTTTCATGATTTGGAGCAAGTATGAGATAGCCTAGCTCTTCTAAGCTGGATGGGACGAAATCTGCGTGCGCAAGAGCTGAGCTATGCGCAAGAGTTTTTATGTGCACAAGCTGTTAGTGGAAGCATTCCGAGCTGCTGGTCTATGCTAGTGTCAGCTGTGAGAGCTGAGCTGAGCTGTATGAGAGGTACGTACTTGTCTAGGTAGCGCAAACTGTTTCTGGAGACCGTAAGCTGAGGTGAATGCTCTGAGCTGGTCTATGTGTATGAAAACTGACCTAGGAGTCTGCATAATCTGGTTGGTTCGTGAGCTGAATTTTGGTGTATGAGGTGAGATCTGATCTTGAAGCTCTGATATGAGCTGGGCTTTGCACGAGCTATCTGGATGCAAGCTGATCTGAGATGACGTGCGATCTGGTATGCGTCTATCCCTGAGCTGGAGCAGTCGAGGCCTAAGTTGATTTACGTACAGTAGCTCCGAGCTGACAAGAACAAGTGTCCGAGAGTTATCAACCGATTCTCACCTTGTCAAACATGTCTTGTTGTCCACGTGTTGAATCATGCATCGTGATAAGGATGACAGCCATGTGTAGTTTCTCAAGTTCCAATCCGATATTCTAGGCAAGCGGTGGTATGCATGATTACAATTAAAAAGAGAAAATTGAGGGTTTTAGGTACATTAGAAAACCTGCATCACATCTGAACGCAGAACACAAAGAAACGCTTTGAAAGCTCTTCTATACATCTTCAGCCAAAAACAGGAGCACCGTAAGATTCGAGCTGCCAGGTATAATTGATAGTATTCCGATGGGAAAGAATACTCAAGAGAGAGGAGAGTCTTGAGTTTCCAGAAAAACACATACGTATTTGTTTCTTGATTTTATGTGCTGATGTGATTTTGTGATTTATCACTCTATGCTCAGTATGTAATTTCTGATGATTTTTGTGACTTCATATTGGCATGCTTGCATTCATATTGAGCCAAGACACCAAAAGCACCGAAGGCAGATCCTCCTAGAGTGTGAGAAGACGTTTGGGGAGCTATAGTTGAGTTGCGAGGGATGTAGAGTTACACCTGAAGCAGAATACTCACTGTAGTTGCTTCAGAGTCTGGGGATCAATATGCAGGACATCACCTCGAAGGGGTGAGTAGGTTGTTGTTCCGAGATCTTAGTCCCCAGTCCCAAGAACCTGTGATCTTTGGCGATGCAATTTGACCGACCGTATTCTTGAACCATGCATTGTCTTCATGAGTATTTGATGGCATGTGCTATTGATTATACTGAGAATTTCTTCTCACCAAAATTTTCTGTATGTGTGCACGAAAACAGGTGGGGCGAGAGCTGGACCGTCTAGATAGGGGTAGCGAGATCTAGACCGACCGGTTTGATAGGAACACTTGCTGTCAATGTTGCCTGTGGATTTTAGTTGTATTTTTTGCTCTAATGTAGGTAGTGGAATTAGACTGTAGATATTTTGTAATATGTTGTACAGTTGTTCTCGAGTTTGTATAATGAACAAATTTTGTGCGACAGTAAAGAGAAATGTTGGCAGCGTGTTTTCCTCAATTATTAGACTGTTGAAAAAAAAATTATACACCGTAATTAACATGGTTTAATGAGGTTTAATGTATAATGTCGTCGATTAGAACTTATTTGAATGGATTAGCACCGAGGTCTTCACAAGAATAACAATAGGATACTGAAATATAGCTTGGAGAAGTTCGAACAGATTAGCTAAGATTATCAGGCCAGAACAGCTCTCTAGCAAGACCAGCTATGCCAATCAGCTCAGAACCTCATCCTTAACCATCAAGCACGATTACTCGAAACAGCTTGGAGAAGTTCGAACAGATTAGCTAAGCTTATCAGTCCAGAACAGCGCTCTAGCTAGACCAGCTCTGCCTATCAGCTCAGGACTTCATCCTAACCATCCAGCACGAGTACTGGAAACATACAGAGAACTCTACTTTGAAGCTACTATCGTACAACCCAAAAATTTAAAGAGACGACAGCACCAACTGTCTTGGTACTCTTCTGTAAAACATTTTGGAATTTAAAACCATTTTCGAAATCGCTGAGAGCGTATAGGTCCTAACATAATTTGAAAACCTTTAGATGTTACTCAAAACTCTGAAACAGAAAGCAAACAGCACGCAAAGAAAATCGAAAAATAATATGTTTTCACAAAAGCAGCAAGAAACAGAGTTTACTTGTCTTTCGCTGAATGGCTTGTTGCAGAAAACACCTCCGGCTTCGAATCTCCCACAAGAATGATCGAAACGCTTTCTTTGGAGAGAACCTTTGGTTGGATTGAGTTTTAAAAAAGTACCCTTAATGCCTTAACAAAACAATTAAACAAGACAAGGGTTGCTCTCTCTCTCACACATGCCAACAGTAATCATTTGCTTAACATAAATCTTAGGCTTGCCAGTAGTAATTATTTTGCATAAAGATACTGTAGGCGTGCCAACAGTAATCATTTTGTTAAAAGAAAGTATTATTATTTATTATTTTTTGGAAAAGAAAATCGAACCGTGCTTGGGTCCATTCTCTCAGGAACCGTCCGTGAACCGCTCTGGCTAAACCGAAGAAATCAGCTCAGGAAAAAACTGAAATGCTAAACGGTTAGATAAGAAATAGCAGTTTTACCCTTTCAAAGAAAATTAAATATCTCGTGGATTTATGGATTTTCTGGGCGTTACAACTCAAAATATCTACTTTGAATACGGAGGCAGCAGGGTCCTTCTGATGATGCTTAGTGGAGAGTGGATCCCCCTGCTCAACCCCAGTGATTAGGTTATCAGGTGTCGGAAGCGTCTAGGTTCAGGAGGCCTCCTCAATCTCAGCACTTGGGACCTCAGCGGGCTCATGTGAATGCGTTTCAAGGGATCAAGCTGAGGATTTGTCGGAGGAGTGATCGCAGGTACTTGCTTTGCTTTTGTATTATCCTACGTGAGTTTTGTGCTGACACAAGAACATCACACACGAGTTTTCTGCTCTGTTGTGTTTGAGTTTGGGTTGAGTCTACCCCACCTTGTTGTGTGATGTGGTGTCTAGTGATACTCCTGTCGGTGTGAGTTAGATTGTCCCGTGAGATAGTGCTGACTGGTATGGTTGATTGAGGAGAAGTGTTGGTGACATCCCCGATGTTCGATAGCCCTTGACGTCTTACCAGATGAGGTTCCTAGTTTTCCTTTGAACAAGATATTGATTCAGCATTGAGTTGGTGCTAGGATCTGCCCCGACTTATAGAGTTCCTTTGTCGTTGTGCACCTTCTGAATTGAGGAGTGTTCAACGATAGCCAAGCCGATGCTACTGTTGTACCTGTGAGATTGGGAATTTTGCTTGGAGAAGTGGATATGAGTCTATCAATCATGCGCTGGTGTTGAGCTGATCCATGCAGTGAGTGAAACCTTGGAGTCGAAGTAAGATGGATCAGTTTAGATGGGATCTTCTGATGTGAATCGCGAGCTGACCTGAGGCTTTGTGAGCTGAGTAGCACTATCTTATTTCATAGCGTGTTGTTGTGGTTCGCATTGAGATGAGATTTCAGCTTTGAGTCAAGCTGGACGGTTTGAGCTGAGTAGCAGCTTAGTCTTTGTTGATCATTTTCCCATGCCAGTCCGAGTCGACTGTGTAGTTGGGCAAGCTAAGATATGCTGGAGTTAGCTTAGAGCATGCTTGACTACTATCCCTTTGGTGTGAGGTTTTCTTTGAAGAAGATGACGAGGTGGTACGCCAACCATGTAGAAAAATTGCATGATGTGCTGGTGTCGACAAGGTTTGACAAGGAAAATTCTTGGTGTACTTCCCGATGTTGGAAGAGTGTTGGATCTGGTTGTACAGATCGTACTAACGCTCTATGTTACATGCGCAGCTTGCTAAGACTGGAGTAGACGTGAAGATATCCAAACTGGAACAGTGAGGGGACGCCTGAGTTGGACTGGTCGAAGTTATCTAGCTGGAATAGTAAGGGGACACCCAAGCTGGTACAACAATTTACTACCAGAAGTGCAGGGAACACCAAGCTGGTTCACCGGCTTGGAGCAGGAGCGGCATGGAGATCAAGAGCAGAACGTTGAAGTGTAGAACAGCTCAAGCGCAGATCAAGTGCAGAGTACAAGGGCAGTGATTGAGTGCCGAGCCGTATACAAGAGTAGTGATCAAGTGCACGTCTGATCACTGAGCACGGGTATGATCATCTCATCATAGGGATCTCAGTCCTTGGGTATACTGAATCAGAACTGATTAACAGTGTGCTTGCTGACGGTGTGGATGAGGTGTCTGAATGGATCAAGTGAACAAGCAAGCACACAATGGCTCTTGACGAGAAGAATAGAGCCGAGCTGGTAATCCAGATCAGGGAAGAGAAAACCTGATCAAGGATCCCAGTAGTTGGATGCTTAGATGGGGAAGCAGAAGGCTGCTATAAAGGAAGAAGAAACCAGCTGGAAAGAAACCATCTGAGAAACTAGCTCAAAGAAACGACCTGCTGAGTATGATGAACAAGCTGGCTTAGAACAGGTCAAGGGAAGCTGACAAGAGCAATTCAGAAGATCAGCTAAAGTAGCTTGCCTGGAGCAGAAACCAGCTGGCCGTATGATATCTGTGAGAAATTTGATCTCATAGATATATCAACCAGCTGGAAGGAAGCCAGCTGGGAATGGAGCAAAGTTGGTAGACAAACGTAGAGCCTCGAAGCATCTCCAGAGCAGGAAAGAACAGAACAAGCTCAGCTGCAGACACAGATGCAGAATTTCTCAAGAACAGATTAAAGATGAAGAGCAGCCAGCTTGATCAAGATACCAGCTGGAGAACCAGATCTGGACAAGACCAACTAAAATGAACAAAGCAAGTTTTGAATACAAACATACGAAGACCAAATTAATTGGTTCAAACTGATTTGTTTCATCTTTTCCACATCAGGTACAAGCAAACAGAGCTCGATATTAGCGAAGGATGCAGATCGCCGATGAAAAGAGCTCAAGTCAAATAAAGCCTACAACGCATTAAAAGCCAAAGGATGCAAAGTACAAAAACATCAGAAGACTTTTCAGAATGGCTAAAACTTTGTGTCCAATGGGTAAATCTGCTAAGAGGCTTTATATATCAGGCGCAAAGCACAGAATGAGCAAGTGCAAAATAACATAGAGATTATTGTGCAAATCCAAAATATAAGAACAGAAGAAAGCACAACTATGGGAAGATAACAGAGAACCAGCTCAGACAGGAGCACTTCCCATTGTGTGAGATTTCATATTTGAGAGATAGTGCGTACACTGTAAATCTCATACACATACACATTCACTCATATTCGAAATTTGATCGAAACAGATTTTAGTTAATGTAAATTCAAAACTCCATTGTAGTCTTTGGACAGATACGTTAAACAAATCTAGTTGTCTTTAGCACTGAGACATTAAAGAAGTGTGTGTAGTCTTTCGCACTGATATATTAAATAAGTGTCGTCCTTCTCACTGAGGCGGTAAAGAAGTGAAGTTAGACACAGAGCTTGTGGTCTTAGTGTGCATTGGTGTTTCTAGGAGTTCTTGGGGCTGCGGGTCATAGGAGTGGGTTGCAGCGAAGGGTCGCTGTGATCAAAGCCTTCTAGTGGAATCCTTCCCGATTGTGGAAGAAGGGGAGACGTAGGAGAGTTTGCTTAAACTTCCATAAACAAACCTCAGCGTATTCCTTTACTGCTTTCTGCATTATACATACACATTGCATGTTTGTTTACTACGTATAAACTGTTTAAAGAGATTTTGAATATAAGAGTTCAGGTTGAGTTAGTTTCGCATTATTTAACCTCATTACAATCTGTATCTCAGTACACTTTAATTCAAGAACACTGAGCTATTGCAGCTTAAGAACTTATATAACCAGATCGCACGTTCTTTCATTGAGCTGGTTAGAACTACCAGCTAGAACCAGTCTCACGCACTGCATTGGTTTAGCGCTAAACTGGTTCCACATGTATGCGATCCGGTTCACTGTTATGTGCTGGCTTTCGAACCAGTTAATTTTTTCAAAAATGCAGGTAACAGAAGGGGTTGGTACTTGGGCTGTGTGAGAGCCTACGTGAGTTGTGGCAGAGCTCATGAACAACCCCTATCATAGGGACCAACAAGTGGTATCAGAGCAGGTGGTTCTTGGATAGTGCATTTTATTCGAAAATGTTTTAAACGAAAACTATGTCTGCTCTGATAGTCGATTCGAAAGATTTTCTATGCTACAAAATTTTTAGGCTTTCAAAACTCATTTCATATGGATAGGGGGAGGAATTTCTATTGAATTGCAGAGCAGTTTCTCGAAAGGAAAGTGTAACAATATCTGTTCCGACAAGCTTACAGATTGCGCGAGGTCTGTGGACGCCAAGATCTCTAGGGCTGGGCAAGGCTAAGCCTTAGGGAAAAATGGAAGAGCTTCTGTAAATTGAATCTTCTATTGCTCCTCTGATCTATATAAATGAGAACCTTTGAGTAGCATAGATTCTGTCTTAAAAATATCATGCATAATTTTTCACAAAATGTCGTCTCTCCGAAAATGATTTTGACTTCAAAATAAAATAATCCCACGCTCTGTTTAGGGGGAGTTTTGTTTTTAAATATTAAAGAAGGAGACTTGATTTCGAATTCTTTTTGATTCCTACAAAAACGGAGAGAAATATTTTCAAGCATAAACATGTCTGAATATGTTTATCCAGATTTTGTGTAAATCAAAAAGAGGGAGATTGTTGGATCTGGTTATACATATCAGAATCTAAATTTTGATTCACACAAAATCTGCTACTATGTTCCTAACGCTCTATGTGACATGCGCAGCTTTCTAAGACTAGAGTAGACGTGAAGATATCCAAACTGGAACAGCGAGGGGATGCCTGAGCTGGACTGGTCGAAGATATCTAATTGGAACAGTAAGGGAACGCCCAAGCTGGTACAGTAGTTCACTTCCAGAAGTGCAGGGAACACCAAGCTGTTTCACCGGCTTGGAGCAGGAGTGGCACGGAGATCAAGCGCAGAACGTTGAAGTGCAGAACGGCTCAAGTGTAGAGTACAAGGGCAGTGATTGATTGCGGAGCCGTATACAAGAGCAGTGATCAAGTGCACGTCTGATCACTGAGCACGGCTATGATCAGCTCATCATAGGGATCTCAGTCCTTGGGTAGACTAAATCAGAACTGATTAATAGTGTGCTTGCTGACGGTTTGGATGAGGTGTCTGAATGGATCAAGCAAGCAAGAAATCACACAATGGCTCTTGACGATAAGAATAGAGCCGAGCTGGTAAACCAGATCAGAGAAGAGAAAACCTGATCAAGGATCCCAGCAGCTGGATGCTTAGATGGGGAAGCAGAAGGCTGATATAAAGGAAGAATAAACCTGCTGGAAAGAAACCAGCTGAGAAACCAGCTCAAAGAAACGACCTGCTGAGTATGATGAACAAGCTGGCTTAGAACAGGTCAAGGGCAGCTGACAAGAGCAAAGTCAGAAGATCAGCTAAAGTAGCTTGCCCGGAGCAGAGAAACCAGCTGACCGTATGATATCTGTGAGAAAGTGATCTCATAGATATATCAACCAGCTGGAAGGAAAGCAGTTGGGAATGGAGCAAAGTTGGTAGAAAAACGTAGAGCCACGAAGCAGCTTCAGAGCAGGAAAGAACAGAACAAGCTCAGCTACAGACAAAAAGAGGCACAGATGCAGAATTGCTCAAGAACAAATTAAAGATGAAGAGCAACCAGTTTGATCAAGATACCAGCTGGAGAACCAGATCTAGACAAGACAAACTAAAATGAACAAAGCAGTTTTGAATACAAACATACGAAGACCAAATTAATTCGTTCAAACTGATTTGTTTCGTCTTTTCCACATCAGGTACAAGCAAACAGAGCTCGATGTTAGCAAAGGCTGCAGAATCGCCGATGAAAAGAGCTCAAGTCAAATAAAGCCTGCAACGCGTTAAAATCCAAAGGACGCAAAGTACAAAAACATTAGAAGACTTTTCAGAACGGCTACAACTTTGTGTCCAACGGATAAATCTGCTAAGCGGCTTTGTATATCAGGCGCAAAGCACAGAATGAGCAAGTGCAAAATAACAGTCTTGTGCAAATCCAAAATAGAAGAACAGAATAAATCACAACTATGGGAAGATAACAGAGAACCAGCTCAGACAGGAGCACTTCCTAGTGTGTGAGATTTCATATTTGAGAGATAGTGCGTATGTAAATATCACGCACATACACATTCACTCATATTCGAAAGTTGAGCGAAACAGATTTGAGTGAATGTTGTTAGAGTAGATGCCCAACTAGCCAACTTGTGGCGTGTGGGTTTTATAGACTCTTGTATATGACAATCTTTATTTATGAAATACGCATTTATTTATGGCATTCTTTATTTTCATTATGTTATATAATGCTAACAATTGTGTTGGATAAAGACCTAGAATGCACCATAGTGTATGTTAGATGTGATAGTGGATATGATGGCTATCATGAAACACATCTAATAGTCACTGTGCATTCTGAATTCGTTCCTAGTCGATTGGGCCGTCAAAATGAGGATAAGGCCGCCCGATCTTGAGACTAGCATCTGCGATG
>KQ992468.1:20845-33893 GCA_001598015.1 Dorcoceras hygrometricum | reverse complement strand
TATTTCGATAGATCACCGGGTCACTATCTATCTGCATGCTCAGAACATCACAATGTTACCCACCAATGAAACATGGTACTTCGCATCGCAGATACTAGTCTCGAGCTCGGGCGGCCTTATCCTCATTTTGACGTCCCAATCGACTAGGAACATGTTCAGAATATACAGTGATATTAGATGTGTTTCATGATATCCGTCATACCACTATCATATCTAACATACACTTGAGTGCATTCTAGGTCTTTACTCAACGCAATTGTTAATCATCATACAACACAATGAAAGTAAAGAATGCCATATAAATAAATGCGAATATCATATATAAAGATTGTCATACAAGAGTCTATAAACCCACACGCCACAAGTTGGCTAGTTGGGCATCTACTCTAACAAACTACACAAAACCCTAGAGCAAGCCGCCTCCCTCCCTCTCTACTCCTCTCGGCCGCCGCCCCCCTTGCGCCGCCGTGCACCGCCGCCGTAGGACTTGTTCCGACTGTATCGACGAGGAGATTCCGTCCGTGAAACATTCGTCACGTTTTCTAGTGCAGACTGACGAAGGGATCGTCATTTCAGTCGTGGACCGGATTAGGAGAACGACGACCGCCTACCGTTGAAGTTCCGATTTCCTCGTGAAATTTGTCGGAGCCAGGCACCTAGACGCCACTAGGTACAAATATAAAACACCCTATGGATGTTTTATTGTTGTATTTGTTATGTATTGACCATTCCCGGTGCAAATTTTGAAATCTTCCGATGCACCTCGGGAGCGGGATCCGGATCCGCCGCTGCGCCAATAGCTCATCCCTCCGCTGACCCTCACGAATTTGGTCCAACAAATTTGATTTCACTGAGGTATCAGCTACGACTGAATTTCAGCTGTTGGGTACTAGCTCTAAGCCAAACTTCTCATGCCAATGGTTTTCGGATGATGAGTTGTGCTAGCCCAACACACTTTCTACTTAAAGCGTCAGCAACCACGTTAGCCCTGCCTGGATGATAGCTGATCGTGCAGTCATAATCTTTCACCAGCTCCAGCCATCTCCTCTGCCTCATGTTTAATTATTTTTGGGTGAAAATGTATTTCAAACTTTTGTGATCTGTGAATATCTCACACTTCTCCCCATACAAGTAATGCCTCCAAATATTTAAGGAAAATACAAATGCTGCCAGCTCCAAGTCGTGAGTGGGATAATTCTTTTCGTGATTTCTTAGCTGTCGAGAAGCGTAGGAAATTACTCTATGATCTTGCATCAAAACAGCTTCTAATCCCAATTTCGACGCATCTGTATAAATGATAAATTTCCCTTCAGACGGCATAGTTAGCACAGGAGCTTCAATCAACGCCTGTTTCAATTGCTCAAAGTTTATTTGGCAGTCGGGGGTCCATTCAAATTTGCTCAACTTTCTAGTCAACGATGTTAAGGTAACAGACATTTTCGAAAATCGCTTAATAAAGCACATGTAATATCCCTAAAAAGGGTTAGAAAACTCTATCCATCAAGTCCATAAAAGATGAGGGGGCGTTAGTAAGTCCGAAGGGCATTACCAAAAATTCATAATGACCATATCGTGTTCTAAAGGCTGTTTTGTAAATGTCTGCTGGTTTTATCTTCAATTGATGATAACCAGACCTCAAATCAATCTTATAGAAAACTATCGATCCCTTCAACTGATCAAACAGATCCTCAATTCTAGGCAAGGGATACTTATTCTTAATCATCAGCTTATTCAACCCTCTATAGTCTATACACAGCCTTAGACTCCCGTCCTTCTTCTTGACGAACAAAATAGGGGCTCCCCATGGGGATGTACTTGGTCGAATAAAACCCTTGTCCAGCAGCTCTTGTATTTGCTCTTTTAATTCTTTCATTTCTGATGGAGCAAGACGATAAGGTGGTCTAGAAACTGGTGTTGCTCCTGGCACTAAATCAATTGCGAATTCCAATTCCCTATCAGGTGGCAGTCCGCATATGTCTTCTGAAAGACCTCGGGGAATTCGTTCACTACTCCAACATCTGAAAGTGGAGGTTTACTGGTAGCTACTAATGAGGATAGACTTACCAAGAATCCTAATCCTCCTTTCTTCAAACAACTCTGCGCCTTGAGATCTGAAATAATCCGAGGGATTTTACACATCTGACCAGCCTCGAACGCGAACCAATATCCTCTTGGAGGTTTCACCACTATGGTTCTAAGCTTGAAATCTATCACGACTCCGTATTTAGTCAACCAATCCATTCCTAGAATCAGATCGAACTCATGCATCGGTAAAACAATTAAATTAGCAGTAACTGAATGCCCTTGAAGTCTAAGTTCTAAGTCACGAAACAAGTTATGGGATACCAGATCTTCCCCAGAGGGCACTGTTATGCAAAATCCTATAGTCACCTGGTCGGGTCTAACAGGTAATTTCTTAGCAAAATCTGCTGCTATAAAGGAATGCGTAGCAACTGAATCTATCAGAGCTAAAGAGGGAATTCCAGCGATCAATATCTTACCCGTAACCACTGTAGAGTCTGGATTGGCTTGCTCAGTCGTCATGACGTAAGCTCTACTGGTCACCAACTGTTTCGTCTTCGGGCAATCCTTAATAACATGCCCTGGCTGTAACAAACATTCTGACCCTTTCTACAAGGACCAAGGTGGTTCTTCTGGCACTTGGGGCACTGAGGTCTATTGCCTACTGCTGAAACCGCGCTAATGGGTTGCACAACCAAAGGTTTCTGCTCCTGAGGCTTCGGTTCCTACGACCGCTGATGATTCTTATATGGCTTCTTGGTTGGTCGCTAGTCTTTCTGTTGAAAGGCATGTCTCTTCAGCTGTCGCTCTTCCACAACAGCTTTCCAATCTTGATCAGCTCTTAGAGCCTTATCCACCGCTCCTCGATAATCTTTTGGTTCTACCAGCCTCACATCATGCCTGAGCGCTGGTTTCAATCCATCGACAAAAATGTCGGAATTTCTCCTTAGGATCAGCTCCAATCAGCGGTACAAAATAACATCCTCGTTAGAACTTTCGAACATATTCCTGGACAGTCATGTCCCCATGCTTGATCATCAAGAACTCTCTTTTCAATTCGGACTTCTTATCCTCTGTGAAATACTATTCAAAGAATAACCGCTTGAATTCCTCCGAGGGGAGATTTGTCACATCTACCGTTAACACTTCTTATCCTCTGTGAAATACTATTCAAAGAATAACCGCTTGAATTCCTCCGAGGGGAGATTTGTCACATCTACCGTTAACTTTGCTCCTTCCCACCAGAGCATTGCATCATCCCTTAACATGTAGATCGCACATCTGGATCTTTCTAAGTCTGGCGTCTGAAGATACTCAAATATCACCTCCATTGATTTAATCCAGCTTTCGGCGACGAACGGATCTGTTGTGCCACTAAACTCCCTTGGCTTCTTTCTTCGAAATCGTTCTTGAGGGTCATCATTGCTAGGTCCTCTACTACTGGAGGATTGACCATTGCCTCTACCCTGCTGTTCTACCAGCAACCTTAGAAGTTGGGCAATACTAGCATTACTATCAGGACTGGGTTCATCTTCAGGGGCATTCCTCCTCCCTCTTCCCCGGCAAGACATCTTAATCTATAGCCCGTAATCCACCACATAAGAACATCATAACATGCAAGAATCAAGAATACATTCTCTAAAACATAAAAGAAAACTCACTGCCCCGAAGAGACGGTCGATGAAATCTATTCCAGCAAGGAATGCATGTGTTTATCTCTGGACCATTCTCTGATACCATGTTTGTGACATCCAACCCCATGTGAGCCACGGAATCAAGGAGAAAGGAATAAAAAGGAAATATAGGGGATGAAATAATAAATTAAGCAAGCTGTATTGCCTTGCTCAAAATAAAATCAAAGTACAACCGTTGGCGCCAAGAAATTAAAATCAGATTTCATTACAATTTCGAAGTATAGAATGCGAAGTCGCGATATTACAACTACTGAACTCTATTTGAATTCATCTTTGTTGTAACGGATCTCAATACAGATTTGACTAAGATCAAAGACAACAAAAACAGCAAAATACAAATTGAACATCACGGAAAAGCAGGCCTTCGATAAACACTAGCACGCCGCTACTGGTTCAAACTCCACCTCCCATCTGCTCCGGCGCGGACTCACCTGCACCAAGAAAGCTAGTGAGCCTAGGGGCTCAACAAGCAAAACTGAGAGTAACAAAGCACAATATATGCAGGCGCAATACACATAAGACATCATAGTTTAACAGGATTGGTCTAGCATTTATGTGAATGTTTTTTTCATTGAAATCCTTTTTATAAGGAAGGGTGACTATATGTGACCCCAACCCCATGGGAGCCACGGAATCAAGGAAAATAAAGAATGAAAAGGAAATAAAGGGGCTGAAATAATAAATTAAGCAAGCTGTATTGCCTTGCTCAAAATAAAATCAAAGTACAACTGTTGGCGCCAAGAAATTAAAATCAGATTTTATTACAATTTCGAAGTACAAAATGCGAAGTCGCGATATTACAACTACTGAACTCTATTTGAATTCATCTTTGTTGTAACGGATCTCAATACAGATTTGACTAAGATCAAAGACAACAAAAACAGCAAAATACAAATTGAACATCACGGAAAAGCAGGCCTTCGATAAACACTAGCACGCCGCTACTGGTTCAAACTCCACCTCCCATCTGCTCCGGCGCGGACTCACCTACACCAAGAAAGCTAGTGAGCCTAGGGGCACAAAGCACAATATATGCAGGCGCAATACATAAGACATCATAGTTTAAAGGAAGTCATAAAACATCGTTTGTCGTAAACATCTGTTCTGGGAATAAAGTCAAATCCCAGCGTTATCATTTTCGTTAGAATTATGGCATAGAAGCTCTACTTGGGTCCCATTGCACTTGATCGAATGACTACTGATATCAGTTACAATATGGTGAAATGTCACCCAATATGAAGGGGCAACTGACCCTCTCGTCTGCTGCTCGCCCTTCCAATTTGTACCTTCTGTTATCTTTAACATAAATCCTAAAGTCTGAACATTTTCTTCCTTTAAACATCTACTGAACGGAATCAGATCTTAACATCAGGGTTCACTTCATTTTAAATCATTTTCCATCAAAACATTTTTCACTGAGCATCCAGTTGATACATAGGAAATTAGTCATTGGAATAAACGATCGTTGGATACGACCAATCGTTGGGTACAACTAGTCGTTGGAAGGAATCAGACGTTGGGTACTTTGGGAAAAGAATCGATAGCAACATGAGAACCAGTCGCAACATAGGAACCAGTCACAATAGAAACCAGTCGCAAGAAACAGTAAACCAGTCTCTAACAACAATAAACCAGTCGCAAGCAAACCAGTCGCAAGCAACAGTAAACCAATCGCAATATAGGAACCAGAGGCAATATACGAACCAGACGCAATATAGGAACCAGACGCAATACAGGAACCAGGTGCAATATAGGAACCAGAAGCAATATAGGAACCAGACGCAAGACACAATACCATCTACCAGAAGAAAAAAAAGGACTTTGCAACTTTACGATGAAATAGAAACCTGAAATGCTCAGCGTTTGGTCACGAACAGAGAGTCCTCCCGAGCGCGATGATAAGCTTCCTATTTTCTTTGATGCAAAAATGAGTATTTTCTTGCAAAGGAATGAACTTATAGCTCACAAGGACAACGGCATGGGGGTCTGATTTGCAACAGGGAGAAATACTTGAGTAGGCATGGTAAACCATACGTACTTCAGAAAATTTTACTTAAAATTCCCTGTCAATATTTTGATTTGTAAAAGTACTACCCAAAATCTGAAACTTAACCATTCCCCCATCCAACATCATTTTATTTGTAAAGTTTGAAAATTGCTTAGCCATTCTCGGGTGACAGCTGATCGGATCTCTGCACCTTATGAAATCTGAAAATTAGAAACCAGCTATTCAAACAAATAAACAATGCTGAAATCTGAAATTAGAAATGGGTTCTCAAATTATAAGGATTTAGAATTTGTGGTCTTATGGATTTTGGGGCATTACACATAGTTACCTCTACGACAGTACCGGCTTCATCTTTATCCAGCTTGATTGAAGCACTCATTGGAGTAGCTGCTGAAGAACATTTTTCATCCCGAACTTCTTTAGAAGTTCCTTTGTGTACTTGGATTAATTGATAAGATTTCATATTCAAGCTGCTTCACTTGTAATACAAGGAAAAATGTCAGCTCCCCCATCATGCTTATCTCGAACTTATCCTGCATTAGCTTGAAAAATTTTTCACATAGCTTAGGATTAGTTGAGCCAAAGATAATACCTTCTACATAAATCTAGACTAATAAGACATGATTATTCTTAACGAATTTAAACAAGGTCTTATCTACAGAACCAATGATAAAATCATGATCAATAAAAAACTTGGACAAAGTATCATACCAAGCTCTCGGAAATTGTTTTAGACCATACAAAACTTTATCCAGCTTATATGTGTAATCTGGTCTGGCATGATCTATAAAGCCAGGAGGTTGTGCAACATATGCTTCCTCATTTAGTATGCCATTTAATAATGCATTTTTAACATCCATTTGATAAACTTCAAAATTTTTGAAAGCTGCGTATGCAAGAAAAATGCGTACGGCCTCTAATCTGGCTACAGGTGCGAAGGATTCCTCAAAATCTATTCCTTCTTCTTATCTATAACCTTGAGCTACTAATCTAGCCTTATTTCTTACTACGTTGCCATTTTCATCTAGTTTGTTCCTAAAGACCCATTTAGTACCTATTATGTTCTGGTTGGTAGGTCTAGAAACTAAATGCCAAACTTTTCTACGTTCAAATTGGCTAAGTTATTCCTGCATAGCTTATATCCAACTTGGGATATACTTTCTTATGTTCTATATGAGATATTAATGCAAAGTTCAAATACTCGTCTATCATCTGGCCTCGTGTCCTAAGGGGTGCAGAAGGGTTACTGATGACCAGCTCGAGTGGATTTATCTTATCCACCGGAAACTTGGTCTATTTGAGGTTGATGCTTCATGCTGAGTGTTGATGCTTGCATCCTATTCCCCAGGAAGTCTGCTGGGTCTCCTGATTTGGTTTGATAATCAACTTGCACATGTTTTCCACCTGCTGGCACACGATCTGGATCAGCTTGCGCGTGTTTTGGATCATCTTGCACGTTGTGTAAATTGGCACTGTATGACACACCTATTTCTTGCTGGTCCTGCACTGTGTCACTGTTAGTCAAATCAATGACTTCAATGTTACCTAGGACACCATCTTGCACAACAAACTTTGAATATCAGTGTTGGCAATTGGTGTGTCCAGTGCGTGCTGATCATCAGCTCGGTTTCGTGTTTGTGCCTCGTCATCACTTGATTCATCTAGGTTGGTTGAATCCAGACGAGTGCACAAGTCGTTCAGTTTAGCAACTGAAGTTGATCGGAAGCTGGTCTCATCAAACACCATATGAGCTGATTCCTCCACAATCAGCGTATTGTTGAAGACTCTAGGCTCTGCTCACTACTGAATATCCTAGAAAAATACCTGCATCATATTTAACATCAAACGCTTTTAGATAGGCTTTAACATTGTTATGGATGAAACATCTGCATCCAAACACCCTGAAATAATAAATATCAGTTTTCTTTCCAATCCAGATCTCATATGGGATTACACCATGATATTTATTAATTTTCGATCTGTTCTGAGTATAGCAAGCAGTTTTAACTCCTTCAGCCCAAAAATTCTTAGAAATTCCTGAATCAGAAATCATGGTTGTAGCAGCTTCTTTTAAAGTACGATTTCTGCGCTCAGCTAACCCCGTTCTGCGGAGGTGTGCTAGCTGCAGACAACTCATGCTTAATTGTCCAGATAAGAGGATAGTTTATAATTTAACAACTAAGTTCCTCTATCACTTGTTATCCAGTTAACACTGCAAGATTTGTCATTTTTTAATGTTTTAAAAGCTTTATCAGCTGGTCGGTAATTTGGTCTTTTGATTTTAAAAACAACACCCATGTAAAATTTGAAAAATCATCAACAACGACAAGGGTGTATTTCATTCCCCCTAAGCTGGTCATGGGTATGGGACCAAAAAGATCCATGTGTGAAAGTTCCAGCTTTCGAGAGGTTTTGTTACTGCCTCTGTTTTTTAAAGTTGATTATATGTTTTCCCAACTGGCACGCAAATCTTGTCTTTTGAAAATTTTATTTTAGGAATGCCATTAACCAACTCAAATGAACTTAGATTAGCAATAGTTTTAAATTTTAGATGGTACATCTAATGATGCCGTAGACAACTCTTAAAAGAGTCATCTATCAGGAAGGTTTGTTCAGAATGCGGCTGATCTGACGAGTATATTTTGTAGGTATTCCCCGAGCTGTAACCTACCAGCACGTTCAGACCTTTCGGATTTTGAACCGTGCATGTGTGATTTTGAAATTTAATATAATAATTATTGTCACACATTGACTGATACTAATCAAATTGTAATACAAGTTCTGAACAAGAAGAACGTTATTGACAGTAAAGTTACCATGGGTAAGCTTAACCTTATCCACAATGTTACCATTTGAATTATCACCGAATATGATCTTAGGTCCACTGCACATATTCATGTCTGATAACAGCTTCGGGTTTCCAGTCATGTGCCTTGCACAACCACTGTCCAGGTACAAGGTTGAATTCTTCAGCCCTATAATCTACTGTACCTGCAATCACAAACAATACAGAGTTTGGTACCCTTTTGGTTTAATTGGGTCCAAGTTTGATTAATCCCTTAGGGACCCATACTTGGATAATCTTAACAACTCTACCAGTGTGTGCATCAAGGTACATGTGTGATTTGTGAGTGCTTTGTGATATGAAGTTTGTCTGATAAGCAGTAGGTTTGCCTTAATATCTTGGCTTATTATGCTTAGGCTTGTACTGCCTACCCTTCATAAAAGCTTTTGAGAAGTCCTGGCTTTCTTCCCCCAGATTTGGGTTGACCCTTCATCTGTTCTACACGTTTCTTAAGCCAGCTCTCTTTCGGTTTTTCAGGAGCAGTATACCCCAGCCCGCAATATCTACCTTGCCAGATTTGAGGCTTAACTGTTATCGGTGACTCCTTAGTTTTGCCTCTTCAGGCTGTCCCGTGCTGGAATTTACAAAGTTCATTGTATGGAACTTTGTCCTATCTAGCTGTGGGTGAGTACTAATTTCTGCTATACTGCTTTCAGCATTACCATAGCCAAGTCTGGATTTATCACCAGACGGTTTCATAGCTGTAACGCCCCAAAATCCATAGGACCACATTTATGAACCCCTTCTTATTTTAAGGGTCGTGATGATATTTCTAGATTTAAAATTTCATCTTTTGATTTATTTTAATTGTTTTAAAAGCTGATTTCATATTTGAAATACGACTCAGAAGGTTTCCGGACGGACTTCGCCTCAAGAACAAGCTAGAGCAGATTTCAGATTTCGAAAATAAAATGCTTCAAATTTAGCAAACTATTCTCTTCAAAATCCTTTGGCAAATTTTCAAATTTAAAAGAGTAATTGGGAGCTTTTTACAAATCTTTCAAAAAGGACAAATAGTTGGTAGGAATCCCATGCCTACTCGAGTGTTTTCACCTAATGACAATCATGCTCTCTTATATGATTGTTTACGAGAAGTTGAGTTCATTTTCACTTGAAGAGAAAATATTTTATCTTCTTAAAACTCTTTGGAACTCGTCGTGGTGCTTGAGGAGGATTTATGCAGGAAACGGTTGTCTCCGTGTTTCCAGTGTTAAGGAAAGTAAAAGCCGATTCTTGCTACGCCATTTAAAGAATATATTCAATGTTCAAGCATGTTTATGAAAATGAATGATCGGGTTCATTGTTGTTTCTGTTTTAAAAAGAATCCCAGAATGTTTTAAGCGCAGAGGTTGATGTGTTTTCAAAACATTGAGCATTCAGGTTCTAGTTCCATGAAAGATTATGAAGTTCTTAGTCTTGGTGAGTTGCGACATCTGGACTTGACTCCAAGTAATCGGCGATGATGGTCCAATCGGGATTTCATTCCGGTTAGATGGGCGGAGCTGGTATCTTGGGTGTCGTCGAGATATTGCAGCACTAAGTTACATAGCCAAGTCGGTTTTCCTATACTAGTAACCAGATCCTATCTTCAAGCCTGAAAAATCCCATATCAAATCTGCCTTGCAAATGTCAAATCTGTTTCACTGATACACTGTTTCTACAGTCAAATCTGATTTTCACGCCAGCAGTGCCATTTCGCTAGTCAAGTCTGTTCTTTAAAGATGGCGGTATATCTTTTCTTCAGTGGAATCTGTTTTATCAGTTATCAATAGTGTTCCCAGGTTCACAGCTGAATTCCCCGCTAGCGTTAGCACTTCTAGAGTCAAATCTGTTTTCTCGCCAGTGATGTATCCTCGATAGTCGATTTTGATTCCACTATCGATACTGTTCCTTTACGCCACATCTGTTTCGGCGTTAGCGATACTCCTCATATAGTCGAATCTGTGTTTACGACCCGGATCTATTTTGTACTCAAGCACTATTTTGTGAGCCAAATCTGATTTCACTTCAGCGATAAGTCCCCAATAGTCGAATTTGATGCTCAGTGAGATTTTAAAGGGAAATGAGTTTCAAAATGTGATGAACCCCGATGATGTTCAAATCTGATTTCAACCAGATATGAGTTTAAAGGAAGAAAAGTTTAGTTTTAAAGGATTAATGGCGTAGATAATAGACGGTCATAAAGGAAGGGTGAGCAGCTACCAAGCTAGTTGCCCCTTCATAAAGGAAGGGTGAGCAGCCGTCGAGCGTGCCGGTTGCCCTTCATATAGGGATTCATGCCATAAAGACTGAATTCAGAAGTAACTTGATCAAGTGCCAAAGGAGCTAAGGAGAGCTTCTAAGCCATAAATCACAAGAAAATAATGATGAGATCTTACGAGAAGTTGAGTTCATTTTCACTTGAAGAGAAAATCTTTTATCTTCTTAAAACTCTCTGGAACTCGTCGTAGTGAGGAGGATTTATGCAGGAACCAGCTGTCTCCGTGTTTCCAGTGTTAAGGCAAGTAAAAGCTGATCTTTGCTACACCATTTTAAAGCATATATTGTTTTTCCTTAGTTCTGTTTGCTTGCCTGCTAATGTTAAAGATATAGCAATGTTCAAGCATGTTTATGAAAATGAATGATCGGGTTCATTGTTGTTTCTGTTTTAAAAAGAATCCCAGAATGTTTTAAGCGCAGAGGTTGATGTGTTTTCAAAACATTGAGCATTCAGGTTCTAGTTCCATGAAAGATTATGAAGTTCTTAGTCTTGGTGAGTTGCGACATCTGGACTTGACTCCAAGTAATCGGCGATGATGGTCCAATCGGGATTTCATTCCGGTTAGATGGGCGGAGCTGGTATCTTGGGTGTCGTCGAGATATTGCAGCACTAAGTTACATAGCCAAGTCGGTTTTCCTATACTAGTAACCAGATCCTATCTTCAAGCCTGAAAAATCCCATATCAAATCTGCCTTGCAAATGTCAAATCTGTTTCACTGATACACTGTTTCTACAGTCAAATCTGATTTTCACGCCAGCAGTGCCATTTCGCTAGTCAAGTCTGTTCTTTAAAGATGGCGGTATATCTTTTCTTCAGTGGAATCTGTTTTATCAGTTATCAATAGTGTTCCCAGGTTCACAGCTGAATTCCCCGCTAGCGTTAGCACTTCTAGAGTCAAATCTGTTTTCTCGCCAGCGATGTATCCTCGATAGTCGATTTTGATTCCACTATCGATACTGTTCCTTTACGCCACATCTGTTTCAGCGTTAGCGATACTCCTCATATAGTCAAATCTGTGTTTACGACCCGGATCTATTTTGTACTCAAGCACTATTTTGTGAGCCAAATCTGATTTCACTTCAGCGATAAGTCCCCAATAGTCGAATTTGATGCTCAGTGAGATTTTAAAGGGAAATGAGTTTCAAAATGTGATGAACCCCGATGATGTTCAAATCTGATTTCAACCAGATATGAGTTTAAAGGAAGAAAATTTTAGTTTTAAGGATTTATGGCATAGATAACAGACGGTCATAAAGGAAGGGTGAGCAGCTGTTAAGACAGTTTCCCTTTCACAAGGGAAGGGTGAGCAGTCGTCGAGAGTGTCGATTGCCATTTCATAAAGAGCTATATTTATGTTGTAAGAAATACAGCTTACAATATTTCGTTTCAGCCCTTCTTTTCCTCTTTTATTTCTTTTTATTTTAAATCCGTTGACACCCATGGGCGTGGGCGTCACAAGTTGATATCAGAGCATGGTCCTGAGATAAAAACACGCACTTCCGGTTGGAACAGATTTCGTCGACCGTTTCTCCAGAGCTGTGAGTTTTATTTTATGTTTCAGAGCATCTGTCTTTAAATTTAGCATTTTTTGATGTTTATAATGTGGTGTATTACGAGCTATATATTAAGATGTCTAGCCGAGGAAGAGGTAGAAGAAACACCTCCTTACAAGAACCCAGTCCAGATAGTAATGCTAGTATTGCTTGGTAGAACAAACCGGTAGAGGTAATGGTCAATCATCCAGCAGTAGAGGACAAATCCACGATGATCCTCAAGAGAAGTTTCGAAGATAGAAGCTGAAGGATTTTAGTGGTACTACAGATCCACTGGTTGCTGAAAGCTGGATAAAATAAATGGAGGTTATCTTTGAGTACCTCAAGATGCCAGATTTGGATAGGCCTAGGTGCGCTATCTACATGTTGAAGGATGACGCTATGATTTGGTGGGAAGGAGCCAAGCTATCTGTTTTGGCAAATCTTACCTCGGGAGATTTCAAGCGAGTATTCTTCGAGTAATATTCACAGCAGACAAGAGGTTTGAATTGACGAGGGAATTTCTAACTTTGAAACAAGGGAGTATGACCGTACAGGAGTATGTGCGGATGTTTGAAAGAGGTTGTTATTTTGTACCTCTCATTGGTAATGACCCAGAGGAGAAGCTGAGTCACTTAGTGGAAGGGTTAAATCCTATGTTCAAGATGAATGTTAGGCTATCTGTG
>KQ992468.1:8452-20601 GCA_001598015.1 Dorcoceras hygrometricum | reverse complement strand
CACGCACTTCCGGTTGGAACTAGATTTCGTCGACCGTTTCTCCAGAGCTGTGAGTTTTATTTTATGTTTCAGAGCATCTGTCTTTAAATTTAGCATTTTTTGATGTTTATATTGTGGTGGATTACGAGCTATATATTAAGATGTCTAGCCGAGGAAGAGGTAGAAGAAACACCTCCTTACAAGAACCCAGTCCAGATAGTAATGCTAGTATTGCTTGGTAGAACAAACCGGTAGAGGTAATGGTCAATCATCCAGCAGTACAGGACTGAACCACGATGATCGTCAAGAGAAGTTTCGAAGACAGAAGCCGAAAGACTTTAGTGGTACTACAGATCCCTTGGTTGCTGAAAGCTGGATAAAGTCGATGGAGGTTATCTTTGAGTACCTCCAGATGCCAGATTTGGATATGCCCAGGTGCGCTATCTACATGTTGAGGGATGAAGCTATGATTTGGTGGGAAGGAGCCAAGCTATCGGTGGACTTAGAAAATCTGACTTGGGTAGACTTCAAGCGAGTATTCTTCGAACAATACTTCATAGTAGACAAGAGGTCTGAGTTGAAGAGGGAATTCCTAACTTTGAAAAAAGGAAGTATGACTGTACAGGAGTATGTGCGGACGTTTGAAAGAGGTTGTTATTTTGTGCCTCTTATTGGTAATGATCTGAGTCATTTTGTGGAAGGGTTAAAGCCTATGTACAAGATGAATGTTAGGCTGTCTGTGCCTAAGACTTACAGGGAAGCAATGGATACAGCCCTGCGAATTGAGAGAGATTGAAAGGATGTGGAGGAACAAAGGCAACAGAAGAGGCAGGCCTTTCAGCATAAGGATCAGAGGTCGTTTAAGAAACAGAATAAGAATCAGCAGAGGCCTCAAGAGCAGAAACCCCTATCGATCCAACCCATTAGTGCAGTTCCTGCTAGCACCAACAGACCAGTGTTTCCTAAGTGCCAGAAGAATCACTATGGTTTGTGAAGACTTGGTCAGAATGTCTGCTTCAGATGTGGGTTGCCAGGGCATATGATTAAGAACTGCCCAAAGGCAAAGCAGCTGGTGACCAGTAGAGCTTTTGTGATGACAGCTGAGCCGGCCAACCCAGATACGACAGCGGTTACGTGTAAGATCTTGATTTCTGATATGCCCTCCACAGCTTTGATAGATTCAGAAGCTACCCATTCATTTATAGCAGCCAAGTTTGCTAAGAAGTTACCCATCAGACCTGACCAAGTAACCATATGCTTTTGCGTAACGGTACCTTCAGGAGAAGAGTTAGTATCCTACGATCTGTTTCGAGATTTAGAACTTAGGTTTCAAGGACAATTGATTACCACAGATTTGATTGTGCTACTAATGCCCGAGTTTGACATGAATTTGGGAATGGACTGGTTCACCAAGTATGGAGTAGTAATTGACTTTAATTTCCGAACAGTAGTGGTTAACCCACCTAGTATTTTTAGCAAGCCTATCGTCCTTAGCTACGATTAGCAAGCCCCAACTTTCAGTTGTGGAGGTGGTAAATGAGTTTCCAGAAGTTTTCCCACAGGATATCCAAGGACTAACACCAGATAGAGAGCTGGAATTTTGATTGACTTAGTGCCTGGAGAAGCACCGGTATCAAAACCACCCTATCGCCTAGCTCCATCTGAGATGAAGGAAATAAAGGAACAGATACAAGATCTGTTGGATAAGGGATTCATTAGACCAAGCACGTCCCCCTGGGGAGCCCCTGTTTTGTTTGTTAAGAAGAAAGATGGGAGTCTGAGGTTATGTATAGATTATCGAGAGCTGAATAAGTTGACCATTAAGAATAAGTATCCCCTTCCCAGGATTGAGGATCTTCTTGACCAGCTGAAGGGATCACTAGTCTTTTCTAAGATCGAATTAAGATCTGGATACCACCAGTTGAAGATTAAGCTAGCAGATATCTATAAGATAGCTTTTAGAACCCGCTATGGTCACTATGAGTTTCTAGTAATGCCCTTTGGAATTACTAATGCACCCTCAGCTTTTATGGACCTGATGAATAGAGTTTTTCAACCATTTTTGGATCAGTTCATAGTTGTATTCATAGATGATATCTTAGTGTACTCTAAGACCAGATCTGAGCATACCGATCATCTGAGGACAATGCTTCAAGTTTTGAAGAATAAGCAATTATTTGCCAAGTTTATTAAGTGTGATTTTTGGTTGGAGAAAGTGGCTTTCCTGGGTCATATAATATCTAAGGATGGATTGGAGGTAGACCCAGTTAAAGTGGAAGCTATTCGTGAGTGGCCAGTTCCCAAGTCTATTTCATAAGTAAGTAGTTTCTTGGGTTTAGCTGGATACTATAGGCGATTCCTTCAAGGATTTTCGAAGATAGCTGTCCCCTTGACCTCGCTAACAATAAAGCAGGTTAAGTATGATTGGACATTAGAGTGCCAACTCAGCTTCGATAAGTTGAAACAAGCATTGATAGAAGCCCCCGTGCTAACTATGCCATCTGATCAAGGGAATTTTGTGATCTATATAGATGCGTCCAAGTTAGGCTTAGGTGTTGTACTGATGCAGGACCGTAGAGTAATTTCTTATGCCTCCAGACAACTTAAGGATCATGAGAAGAATTATCCCACCCATGACTTAGAACTGGAAGCAGTAGTCTTTGACTTGAAGATCTGGAGACATTACCTTTATGGGGAGAAGTGTGAGATATTTACATATCATAAGAGCCTCAAATACTTTTCACCTAGAAGGAACTTAATATGAGGCAGAGGAGATGGCTAGAGCTGGTGAAGGATTATTATTGTGCAATCAGCTATCACCCAGGAAAGGCCAATGTAGTAGCGGATGCTCTAAGTAGGAAATATGTTGGATTAGCCCAACTCAGCGTCCAGATACCCTTGGCGCATGATATTGAGAAGTTTGGAATTGAATTGGTGCCCAGTGGTAGTACTGTGATTTTTGGCAGATCTCACCATACGATCAAATCTGATATACCAGATCCGAGAGGGACAGTTGAAAGATGAGCAGCTTCAGAAGTGGGTAAAGCAAGATAGGGAGAGAGATAGTAGTCTCTACTTTTCAGAAGAAGGAATAGTGAGATTTCATGGTCGAGTGTGGGTGACCCAAGTAGACACCCTGAGATCAGATCTGATGGCGGAAGCCCATACAGCTCCATACTCTGTGCACCCGGGGAGTACTATGATGTATAAGGACCTCCAGAAGTTATATTGATGGCCGGAAATGAAGAGGGATATATCCATATTTGTTTCTGAATGTTTAACGTGTCAATTGGTGAAAGCTGAACACCAAAGACCAGCGGGAATGTTGAAGCCCCTGCCTATTCCAGAATGGAAATGGGAGTGTATAGCTATGGATTTTGTAGTTGGTCTACCCATGACTGTTCAAAGATATAATTCTATTTGGGATATAGTAGACAGACTCACTAAGTCAGCTCACTTTTTACCAGTTAAGACAACATATGATGTAAGCAGATATGCAGATCTTTATGTAAAGGAAATTGTGATGCCCGAAGCCAATGGGGCCACGAGATTGGGGTAAATAAAATTTTCGAAACAAATTAAGGGCTAAAAGATAATTTGTTATAAGTTGTATTCCTTATAACTTCAAAAGAAATAGAAACTCAAAGACAAAACTAACAAATACTTAATTTGCGCGCCAACTGCTGAAACTTGTTTGCGGAAAAACAGAGTCTAATATATATAACTTTGCAATTGCGATTACAACATCTGGGTTTCTACATGAATATACAGCTGTTGTAATTTATTTCAATATAGTATTTCTTAGATACAAAACAATGTCAAATACCAGGTGGACATCTGATCATTTCATAAGTTAAAGGAACATCAATACGTAACATTTCATAAATATTCATAACTTGGAGACAGGGAAATATAACCCAGATCTCAACATTAACATCATTTTCCTTAGATTTATGGCTCAGAAGCTCTCCTTAGGTCCGTGTGGCACCTGATCAAGTGACTACTGATATCAGTCTTAGCCATTGGATTCTTTACATTGGGGCAACCGACATATAGACGGCTGCTCACCCTTCTCGTTATGACAGTCTGTTATCTTTGCCATAAATCTTAAAATAAACTTTTGTTCCTTTAACATCTCTCGTAAAACTTCTTTCTCAAAATCCTTGGGTTCCATCGTTTTAAAACTTTTGCCTCCACTTTAAAATTTTACTGAGTATCGGGTTCAGCTTTTGGAAGCATAATCATTGGCATGAGACCAGTCGCAAGAGGAACCAGTCGTGATGAATAAAACCAGCTGCAAGGATAAAACCAGCTGCAAGGGCTTTTTAAACATATTAAATGAAACGACGTCGTTAGCGCGTCAACCAGCCGTAAGAAAAGTGTTAAACGACCAGTCGCAAGAAAACGCTAACATATGTAAAACCAGATGCAAGGATTTTTACTAAAAGAAACCAGCTGCAAGGTACGTTTTAAATGAAACGTCGTCGTTAACATATCGACCAGTCGCAGGGGAAAATTTTAACAACCAGTCGCAATGAACAGTATCCGTCAATGATCAGTAGAAACCAAACGCAAAGAATAACCAGTCGCAATAAACAGTACTTTAGAAACGAATATTGCAACTGCTAAAATTTGACAATAAAAATGCATCTGCTGATGAACAGTGCATCTACTGGATTTTAAATACAAACATGCACCTGATGATGAACAGTGCATCTGCTGAATTAATGAAAACAACGCAGCTGCTAGATTTTAACAAGGAAATGCAACTGCTAGAATAAAACTGGATGTATGTAACATCAAAACAACAACTATGCTATCAGCCGTTGCTATCAAACCAAACTTCATAATGGTTCGACTAGCAACTACCGATTACACTGTTATCACATTCTGATATTACAACTACTAAATTGAAGAACATTCATAAACTTCCTTGGAATAAACTCGAATTCTCAGTACTTTAAAACATCATAAATTTTCTGGAAAACATTTGGAAGCATCATAAACATCAAAACATCATTTTTGAACCCATATTCTTTCCTTTGAACATGTATAAATCGTTTTAAACATGAACACTAAACATAACATAACATATAGGCAAGGAGACTCAAGAACATCAATATATGCTTTAAATGGTGAGTCAAGAATCAGCTTTTACTTGCCTTAAGTCAAGCGTTGCAACGATAACTAGTCCCTGCAAGATCTTCTCCCTGAGCAACCACACGAGCTTTTCTGGAATTTATTTTGAAGAACACTAGAGAATTTCTTTGCAAATGATAAAAATCTGGCTTTGAAAACATCTTTAAATATGGAAGGGATTAGTGGCAAGCTACTTGTGAAATCAAGCATGAGACACTTAGAAAATTTGGTAAACTTCCCTTCCTCTTATTTTAATTTGTAAAACACCAAACCTTTTCCAAAAGAAATCATTTGTCCTCCTTAAAAATATTTTCAATCATTTAAAACCTGCTCGTGCACTAACCTTGGAGTCACCCGCTGAAACCAGCCATGTCACACTTATCTTCTGAAATTAAAAGATCTGCGATACATAAACATTTCAAAATACCCATTATAAAACGAACAATGCATAATGTGGTCCTAAGGATTTTGGGGCGTTACAACTCTACCCACCTTATTAAAATTTCGTCCTCGAAATTTACGTACCAAATAGGTAAGGGTAAAGACTTAGCATATCAGCTTCTGTTTCCCACGTTGCTTCTCGCTCCGACTGGTTAGTCCATTGTACCTCAACCATAGGAATGCTACGGTTTCTTAATCTTCTAATCTCTCGGAGGAGAATTATTTCTGGTCGTTCTTCATAACTTAAATCCGGTGATAACTGGATTGGTTCATGACTTAACACATGCGAAGGGTTAGGAACGTATTTCCTCAAAGCTGATACATGAAAAACATTATGCACAGCTGCTACCTGGGGAGGCAGTGCTAGACGATAGGCTAATGTTCCTATCTTCTCCAAAATCTCATAGGGTCCAATATACCTTGGACTCAGTTTCCCTTTCTTTCCAAAACGCATAACTCCTTTCGTTGGAGCTATCCTCAAAAACACATGATCACCTACTTCAAAATTCAGTTCCCTTCTTCGATTATTTGCATAACTTTTCTGTCGACTTTGAGCAGCTTTCATTCTTTCTCTTATTTTTCTAACAGCTGCTGCTGTTTGCTCCACAACATCTGGTCCTAAACCAGCTCTTTCACCAACTTCATCACAATGAAGTGGTGTTCTACACTTTCTGCCATAGAGAGCTTCATATGGAGCCATATGAATTGAAGCTTGGAAACTGTTGTTATAGGAAAATTCTACCAGTGGTAATTTCACATCCCAACCTTCTGAAAAATCCACAATACATGCCCTGAGCAAATCTTCTAAAATCTGGATCACCCTTTCTGATTGTCCATCAGTCTGGGGGTGAAACTCGGTACTAAATGTTAACTTTGTACCCATAGATTTATGTAGACTTTTCCAAAATGCTGATGTAAATTTAGGATCTCTGTCTGATACAATAGAAACTGGAACTCCATGTAGCCTCACTATTTCTTTAACATACAATTCTTCGTATCTACTCACCTCATAGGTTGTTTTAACTGGTAACAAATGAGCAGACTTATTGAGTCTATCAATTATAACCCAGATGGAGTTATACCCTTCAGCAGTCCTTGGTAATCCAGTCACAAAATCCATCGCTATACATTCCCACTTCCATTCTAGAATAGGAAGTGGTTTCAAAAATCTAGCTGGTCATTGGTGTTCAGCCTTCACCAGCTGACATGTTAAACATTCAGCTATAAATCTAGCAACATCCCTCTTCATTCCTGGCCACCAGTACAACTGCTGGAGGTCCTTATACATTTTCGTACTCCCTGGATGTACTGAATACGGGGCTGTATGAGCTCTTGCAGCTGACCTTCTCAAATTTGGTCTAACAAATTTGATCTTACTGAGAGGTCTGCCAAAATCAAATTAATACTGCTGCTGGACACTATCTCGAGTCCAAATCTTTCAATATCAACTGCCAACTGCTTTTGGACAATCAGCTGCGCAAGTCCTACTGATTTCCTACTTAGAGCATCGGCTACCACATTTGCTTTTCCTAGATGATAACTGATAGTACAATCGTAATCTTTAACCAGTTCCAACCATCGCCTCTGCCTCATATTCAATTCTTTCTAGGTAAAGAAGTATTTCAAACTTTTGTGATCTGTGAATATCTCACACGTCTCCCCATAGAGATAATGTCTCCATATCTTAAGGGCAAATACAACAGCTGCTAGTTCTAAATCATGCGTTGCGTAATTCTTTTCATGATCCTTCAGCCGTCTAGATGCGTATGATATTATTTTACGATCCTGCATCAACACAGCTCTTAGTCCCAACTTTGATGCATCGGTATAAATTACAAATTTTCCTTCATCAGTTGGCATCGTCAATACAGGTGCTTCAATCAATGCTTGCTTCAGTTTGTCAAAACTGTTTTGACAATCAACTGTCCAGTTGTACTTCACCTGTTTTCTTGTTAACGCAGTCAATGGAACAACTATCTTAGAGAATCCTTGGATAAATCGCCAATAGTATCCAGATAAACCCAAGAAACTCCTTATCTCTGCAACATTATTTGGTGCTGGCCAGTCGTGAACAGATTCTACCTTGGCTGGGTCGACTTCTATTCCATCCTTAGCAATTATATGGCCTAAGAATGATACTTTCTCCATCTAGAAGTCACATTTACTAAATTTAGCAAACAGTTTCTTATCTTTCAAAATCTGGTGAACGATTCTTAAATGTTGAGCATGCTCCCGTCTGGTCTTAGAATACACTAAGATGTCATCAATGAAAACTACTACAAACTGGTCTAAGTATGGTTGAAATACCATATTCATTAAATCCATAAAAGCCGATGGAGCATTTGTAAGTCCAAAGGACATAACTAAGAACTCATAGTGACCATACCTAGTTCTAAAGGTTGGTTTATACACATCAGATGCCTTAATTTTCAGTTGATGGTATCCAGACCTCAAGTAAATCTTAGAAAACACTACTGATCCTCTCAACTTGTCAAACAGATCTTCTATCCTAGGTAATGGATACTTATTCTTAATCGTCAATTTGTTCAACTCTCGATAATCTATACTAACCTCATACTTCCATCCTTTTTCTTAACAAATAAAACAGGGGCTCCCCAGGGGGAAGTAATTGGTCTAATAAACCCCTTCTCTAACAGATCTTGTATCTGTTCTTTTAGTTCCTTCATTTCCGTTGGAGCTAATCGATATGGTGGTCTAGACACTGGAGCAGCTCCTGGAACCAAATCAATTGAAAATTCCAGCTCTCTATCTTGTGGTAGTCCCTGGATGTCTTCTGGAAAAACTTCAGGGAACTCGTTTACTATCTCTACGACTGACAACTGAGGCCTATCAGTCGCTACTAAGGTCGAAATAATTAAAAGGGACCTTATCAACACGTTTGGCTAAAAAATGGAATGACTTTCCAACTGATGGGTTAACAACTACCGTTCGTAGTTTGAAATCAATTAATACCCCATACTTAGTTAGCCAATCTATTCCCAAAATCATATCAAATTCTGGCATTGGCAACACAATCAAATAAGCAGTAACTTTATGTCCTTGAAGTTTGAGTTCTAAACCCCTAATCAGCTCATGAGACACCAGCTGTTCTCCTGAAGGTACTGATACACAATAACCTACCAATACTTGCTCCGGCTGGATAGGCAGTTTCTTAACAAAGTCAGCAGCAATGAATGAATGCGTAGCTCCTGAATCTATTAAAGCCAGAGAAGGAAATCCAGCTATCGAAATTTCACCTGTAACTACTGTTGAGTCTGGATTGGCTTGATCAGCAGTCATTACGTAGGCTCTACTAGTTACCAGTTGCTTGGATTTTGGACAATTCTTCATAATATGTCCTGGCATCCCACATTTATAGCAGATATTTGTTGGTGACAATGGCGGATCCGGATCCCGTTTCTCGGGGCGCAACAGAAGTCTCAAAATTTTGCACCGGGGATCGTTCAATACATAAACTAACAACAATTAAACATGCATAGGATGTTTGATGTGTCACCTTGATGGCGTCTTGGCGCCTGGCTCCGACCGGATTCACAAGGAATCTGGCACTTCAAGGTAGGCGGCGGTAGATCTCCTCAATCCGGTCCACGACTGGATGCACGACTCCTTCATCAGTCTGTACTAGAAGAGCTGACGAATTTACCACGGATGAAATCTCCTCAACAAGGTGATCAGAACAAGTCCGATCACGGCAAGCGGCGGCGGGCGGCGCGGCGCGGCACCGCAAGGGCGGCGGCCGTGAGGTGTTGTGGAGAGGGAGGGGGCGGCGGCCAACTTGGAGGCTAGGGTTTGTGTGTTGAGTTTTTTTGTCATACAACCCTAGGCTCAAGAATAAGCAAAGGTGTGATGGGCTTGAACCGGCCCATTGGACCTGGGGCAGGCCCAGTCCAACGTATGAACATTCGGTTCATCCCTATCACCGTGACTTCATCATAACTCCGATCGACGATCTGATAGGACCGATCTGCACAGTTTCCAAAACTGAGTATTATGATGCGAAAACAATTTTTCAGACCACCTTGTCCAAAATTGCAGTTTAGCCCCTCAACTATGGGAAATCGCAATTTGAGCCCTGTTGAATTTTAGGAAGTCGCACTTCCTAAAATCCTTCTACTATGCTCATCACATTGAGCTCAGTTTCCATGTTGGAATCGTGAATCCAGTACTTGTGTGACCCTCAATGGTTCAGGGATACAGCTAGCCGTGGGCCCACAA
Source organism: Dorcoceras hygrometricum (assembly GCA_001598015.1). Classification (NCBI taxonomy): domain Eukaryota; kingdom Viridiplantae; phylum Streptophyta; class Magnoliopsida; order Lamiales; family Gesneriaceae; genus Dorcoceras; species Dorcoceras hygrometricum. The sequence goes on along the minus strand of KQ992468.1, from coordinate 10,806 downwards.
CCATTGTGACTCCGAAATCACAATTTCGGACTTGCCCATCGGATCATGGTAAAGCACCTAGCAACATCGCCCCATGATACCCTAGGTATCTCTGATAGTGCCTGCAAGAACCAGTTGGTCGTGGTTAGCGTACAGTACGGTCCTTTCAACACATATATCCTGATCAGATCAACGACCATTGATAAATCGAGAGTCGCTAGAGATCCGATAGCTATGCATACATCTTGGAGATCGAATAGTGACATCACGAGTGTTACTAGGTAAACCCATTTACCTAAAACACATACAGTACTATGGCTAGAGAATTATCACACTATTTTCTCCTCAGATAACATAGGATATCCACGCATGAGAGCGAGCGGTGAATCCTCGACAACGAAGCATCGACTCTTACATGCATCGGTACCTCACCCAATGCCGCCACCTAATGACCCCAAGTGGGTCGGTAAACGAGTCAAAGTGAGGCGCCTATCATGTAGAGTATCAATGACGTTTCGAGTAGTGAGGACTAATCAGTACAACCAAGACCTCGGACTTATCCACTTGACAAATGGTAACCACTTGGAATGTCCGAACGAGGGTAGTTCGATAGATCACCAGGTCACTATCCATCTGCATGCTCAGAACATCACAATGTTCCCTAACCTGATTGACGTAATCTACCGCCGCCTACCGTGAAGTGCCGGTTTCCTCGTGAAACTGGTCGGAGCCAGGCGCCTAGACGCCATCAAGGTAACTGACTAAACACCCTATGAATGGTTCATATTGTGTTATTATTGAATTGTATTGAACGTTTCCCGGCCTAATTTTGTTCTTCCGCTGCCTCGCCGGGAGACAGGATCCGGATCCGCCACGGTTAATGCCATAAATAAATGCGTATTTCATAAATAAAGATTTTCATATACAAGAGTCTATAAAACCCACACGCCACAAGTTGGCTAGTTGGGCATCTACTCTAACAATCTCCCACTTGCCCTATAGCCAACTACTCATCAGACACAGTCCACTTGTTTCACGATGTTTTTCAAACAACGGTCCTGGCAAGGGCTTCGTAAGTGGATCAGCAATGTTGTCTGTAGAGGCGACTGTCTCAACTGCTATATCACCTCTAGCCACAATATCTCGGATTATGTGATATTTCCTCAGTATATGTTTCGATCTTTGGTGAGACATAGGCTCCTTTGCTTGCGCAACGGCACCCGTGTTGTCGCAGTACACTGGGACTGGACCAACTCCATCAGGAATGACGCCCAACTCTTGGACGAATTTCCTTATCCAAACCGCCTCCTTAGCAGCAGCTGATGCTGTGATGTACTCAGACTCAGTGGTTGAATCCGCGATGGTGTCTTGCTTGGACTCTTCCAAGAGACAGCACCACCATTGAGCATGAATACAAATCCAGAGGTTGACTTCGAATCATCCACTTCACATTGGAAGCTAGAATCCGTGTAGCCTTCCAATTTCAGTTCACCACCCCCATAGACCATGAACATACTCTTAGTCCTTCGTAAGTACTTAAGAATATCCTTCACAACCTTCCAATGCAATTGTCCGGGGTTTGCCTGGTAGCGGCTCGTGACACTCAGAGCATATGCGACATCCGGTTTAGTTGAGATCATGCCATACATAATACTACCTATTGCCGAGGCATATGGCACACGTGTCATACTCTCTATCTCCTCATCAGTATTTGGACACATAGACTTAGATAGAGTGACCCGTTCTCATAGATAGGTGTCCTCTCTTGGACTCTTCCATAGAGAACCTCTTAAGTATGGTATCGATGTAGGTGGCTTGGGTGAGTCCGAGCATCCGTTTCGATCTATCCCGATAGATCTGTTTTCCAAGAATATAGGATGCTTCACCCATGTCCTTCATCGAGAATCTACTAGACAACCATACTTTAGTTGACTGCAGCATTCCTACATCATTCCCAATTAGTAGAATTTCATCAACATAAAGTACAAGGAATGTCACAGCGCTTTTAACTACCTTCTTATATTCACATGACTCCTCTAGATTCTTGATGAAACCAAATTCCTTAATTGTTTCATCGAATCTCATGTTCCAACTCTCGATGCTTGTTTGAGACCTTAGATCGATCTCTGAAGTTTGCATACCTTATGCTCACTTCCCACAGATGTGAAACCCTCAGGCTGCGTCATATAGATCTCTTCCTTAATGTTTCCATTAAGGAACGCAGTTTTCACATCCATTTTCCATATCTCATAGTCGTACCATGTGGCTATGGCCAGTAAGATTCTAATTGACTTGAACATTGCGACTGGTGAAAAGGTTTCATCATAGTCAACACCTTGCCTTTGAGTGTAACCTTTCGCGACCAGTCGTGCCTT
>KQ992467.1:7723-37501 GCA_001598015.1 Dorcoceras hygrometricum | reverse complement strand
AAGGTTCGATTACGACGCTCCGCTACACCGTTGAGATGTGGTGTGACCGGAGGGGTCCAATGTGAGAGAATCTCATTCTCTTTAAGATATCTTGAAATTCGGCACTCAAGTATTCTCCACCTCGTTCGGATCAGAAGTGTTTTAATACTTTTTCCCAATTGATTTTCTACTTCAGCTTTGAATTCTTTAAACCTTTCAAAGGATTCAGACTTGTGCTTAATTAAGTACAAGTACCCATACCTAGAGTGATCATCAGTAAAGGTGATGAAGTAGGTGTGACCGGATTTAGTACCAATGCTAAGTGGGCCACATACATCAGTATGGATCAAATCCAATAGGCCTTGAGCACGTTCATGCTTGCCCGTGAAGGGCAATTTTGTCATTTTTCCCTTGAGACAAGACTCACAAGTTGGTAGGGAGTTAATATCAGACATATTAAACATGTCACTCCTAATCAAATTGTTCATCCTATTTAAGGAAACATGACCTAGCCTAGCGTGCCAAAGTTAACCCTGGTTCAAACTATCGTTTTTCCTTTTTATTGTTGTTGTGTGTGTTTCCACATCGCGAGTTGGAACTTCTCTCAATTTTAAGACGTATAGATCATTTTCTCGTTCCCCAATTCCAATTAAACATTCATTCTTGTAAATATTGCAAATCGATGACAAAATGACAAGAATATCCATCACTATCAAGCATAGAAACGGAAATGATTTTCTTTATTAATTCAGGAACAAATAAAACGTTTCTTGTTGGCATGTGTGTTCTTGTTGATTCTATGTAAAACGATCTTTATTTATGAAATTCACACTTATACGGCATTCTTTATCTTCATTATTATGATTACAATTGTTGGATAAAGACCTTGAATGCACCTTAGTGTATGTTAGATGTGATAGTGGATTTGATGGCTATCATGAAATACATCTAATAGTCACTATGTATTCTAAACTGGTTCCTAGTAGATTGAGACGTCCAAAATAGGATAAGGGCCGCCCAAGCTTGAGACTAGCATCTGCGATGCAAAGTACCACATTTCATTGCTAGGGAACATAATGATGTTCTGAGCATACAGATGGATAGTGACCTCGTGATCTATCGAACTACCCTCGTTCGGACTTTCCAAGTGGTTATCATTTGTCGAGTGGATTAAGTCCGAGGTCTTGGTTGTACAAATTAGTCCTCATTACTCAAAACGTCATTGAGACTCTACATGATATGTGCCTCACTTTGACTCGTTTATCGACTCAGTTGGGGTCATCAGGTGACGAGATTGGGTGAGGTCCTGATGCATGTAGGTGTCGATGCTTGTCGAGAATTCACCTCTCGCCCTTGTGCATGGATGTCCTATGCCATCTGAGGAGATAATAGTGTGAAAAATCTCTGGCTAGAGTACTAGATGTGTTTTAGGTAAATGAGTTTACCTAGTAACACATGCGATGTCACTATTTGATCTCCAAAATGTATGCATAGCTATCGAATTTCTAGCGACTCTCGATTTACCCATGGTCGTTGATACGATCGGGATATTTGAGTTGAAAGGATCACTGTACGCTAACCATGACCGACTGCTTCTTGCAGGCATATATTGATACCTAAAGGATCGGGGAGGCATTGTTCTGGCACACCAAAACCTTATCACGTAAATCTAAGTGCATGACTAAGTGTCTATTTTTAAAACTCTAAAGCCAAAAACTCATGCAAGCCTAGAACATGCAGCATGCTAACATAAACATAAATAATAAGATAATAAAACTCACAGACTGGTAGTGCGACTTCTGAGCTCCACACAGCAGGCATTTATCCCACCAGAACCACCGCTCTGATACCAACTGAAACGAACCAGACTCTAGATTTTTTTTAAAACATGTGCAGAAAACATAAACTTAAAGTATGGCTCGTTCCTTTCTAAAACATTGCTAAATCATTTTCTAAAAAATACTTTTAAACATAAATAAAGAGATATTTAAAACGATAAAACATCCAACATAATAAAATCACTGAGTAAAATACTGAATGTGAACATGTTTAAAACCCAATATCTAGAACTGTATCATGGCAGAACTGAAACATAAAGGCGGTCACGGGGTACTGCTGCAGCAGGCGCTCAGAGGTCCTCACGGCCAGTCGGGATATACTCATCGGCAGGATCATCACCTGCACCATTTAAACCTTGTGAGCCTAGAGGCTCAGCATGCTCTATCGTGATACATAACAAAGTACATACTAATAAAATCGCATGCAGGCACATACTTGTAATTAAAATAACATTAAAGCGTGAATGCGTGCATGATCTTAAAACATTTCTTCATACATTTCATATCATAACATATCATATAACATATAAGGCATGTCATAACATAACCTGAAAAACGTATGAGTCGTATCACTGAATGTGAGCGGGCGTATGACTGATCAGTCGTAATAACCAACGTACGTGGCGGTGTGGTTCACCCCGATATCACACAAGGATCCCTATATGTCACACCTTCTATAAATTGTCACTTCACCCCGATATCACACGAGGATCCATAGGCCCTATAATCATACCTAAAAACATGGGCTCCCCGGGCCCGGCTACCCGGCTAACTCCCATCATAAAACTTTGCCACATCACTTCAATCCCTCGGGTTTTAACTTAAAAAGAGACATGCCTGATCGTTTCATAAAATCTCATGCTGCGTGAATTTCTTAAAATCATGCAATTTAAAAGCTTAGCCCGTTAATGTATAATTAATTATTTTCTTTAAAACATTTATGTACATAACATACTACATATATGATTAATTATACATTTACGGGCTTCTAAATTTTTCTACTTCGGTCGAGGATTGGTTCAGGAGCCCGGTCCACTACAACTGGACTAAACATCACTCTAAATTTAGTCGATGAAACGAATGTTCACCTCTTTTAAACATTTTTGCCTAATTAAATTTAAATTTTTATTTCTAAAAATCAAGGCTAAAAGGGACTAAACAAAATCAATTTTGACTTTTAGAAATCAATTTGGACTTATTAAAAATCGATTTTGACTTTTAAAATCAATTTAAATCGATTTTGACCTCAAAAGCCGATTTTGACCAAAAGACCGATTTTAACCAATTTAAATCCCAAGAATCGATTTTTGACTCCAATAAAATTCCAAAGGCCCCAATTTTGACTAAAAACTTAATATTAAACATAACTTAAATTATTTAAAAGTTTTGACTCAATCTTGACATTCTCGCTATTTTCTTTAAAATTAGACTTTTGACATAATAATTAAAATAACAGGTCCATAATTAAAATAACTTGGACCGGACTTTTAAAACATTTGACTCGAGACTCAAAGAATCGATCTGGTCCAACCGAATCAGCCGGTTCAATTGAACCGAACCACCTCATGCAACCCTAGACTTCACCTAGCCGCCCCCCCATGCACGCCTCCTATGACCCGTCGCTACTTCCAGCTTTCGGCCGCCCAACTCCGACCGACCTGGCCGGAGCCCCGCCGGCTGGACCACCCCCAGGTCCAGCCGGTCCTAACATGACCAGCCCTGGCTCGAACCATGAGCCACATGGTTCGAACGAAGCTTCCCAAGGGCTACGTGCGTCGCGCACGCGAGAGGGCGCCCGATCCAACTTGGCTCTTCTAGCGCCCAGCCCCAATTGCTCCCCCTATGGACCACCTCTAGCCCTCCCTAGGACCACCTTGAACTGAGCCATCATCCCTAGAACCTGCCTCAACCGAAGCCATGCATAAACCGATCGAGATCATGAAAGAAAACGTGAGCCATGCGTGAGGTGCAATCAACAACGCATTGATCCGAAAAGAACACAGCCAATTCATACAATTTTTCATAAAAATCAGTCTAATATGATTTAAATGGTGAGAAAAGAAGTTTATATCACATGCCTGGTTTGTAGAAGATGTAGATCTGCGAGGTACAGACGTTGTAAACGCGAGATCGGGGCACCGCCGGAGTTGGATCACCAACCTTGATCAAAGATGAATATTTTCGAAAGTTTTGTGGTGGGTGGGGAGGGGAGAAGACGGCTGGTTGTAGAATTGGAAGCTAGGTTTGATTCTAATTTGTGTTTAAGAAATAATGAAAGTTCCTAATATGACCCCTATTGATTTAATTAAGAAAATACAAGCTTGTCCCTCTAATTAAATTAAGAAGGTGCTTAAAACTCATAGTTGGGCTTTAATGGTCACATAATTTCGAAATCTAGGCCTTCTCATAATTTAAAATGCCTTAAAACTCAATACACCAGCCTGTATAGGTGAAAAACGGGTCCCCTCCAAAATAATCATAAAAACTCAAATAATTGTTGCTTAAAATAAAATAAATTCATTCTTAAAAATCTCATAATTAAAATCTCAAATTATTTTCTTTCCGGTCGACCCTAATCACGTCCACGTGTCCGTAGCTCAAGCAGGCTGAAAAATAACAATGCATATCATGCAGTATAAAATCATAAATAAATCACATAATAAGGCATGTAATCATCTAAAAATATTTTCCTCTTAGTCATGCACTCATTTCTACGTAGTCAGGAAGTTCTAGGCGTTACAGACCCCTTTGTGGTCAACTTCAACATGAACAAGCTGTATGCCACCCTTGAAGAGGTAATAAACATGCTTGTCGTATTTTAGGGGACCATAAAGAAGGACAAGCTCGTCCTCCTTTTGGGCTCTTCTTCCTCTACGAAGAAGGGGCCAAAACGCAAGGGTAAGAAGCGTTCTGCCTCTGTGAAGGAGGAGAATCCCGCCAAGAAGCCCAAGGCAAGGGATCCGAAGCCGAACAAGTCGAAGGACGTTTTCCACCACTGCCACAAGCCTAGGAATTGGAGGAGGACCTATCGGGATTACCTCGAGCAGTTGCGAACTGCAAAAGGTATATTCTACATTGAAATAAATATGTCTCTTAACTCGACTTCTTGGGTACTTGATACCGGATATGGATCTCATATCTGCAATGACTTGTGGGTAATGACAAGGATTCGGCGTCTTAGGGAGGGTGAGACCCACTTAAGGCTTGGAAACAGAGCAAAGGGTTGTGGCCGTAGCCATAGGAGATGCATATTTATTTCTTAATTCAAATTTTAAGTTGTTTTTGAGAGATGTTTTATTTGTTCCAGAATTAATAAAAAAATATTATTTCCGTTTCTATGCTTGATGGTGATGGTTATTCTTGTCATTTTATTAATTCGATTTGTAATATTTACAAATATGAATGTTTAATTGGAATTAGGGAACGTGAAAACGATCTATACAACTTAAATTGAGAGAAGTTCCAAATTACGATGTGGAAACACATACAACAACAATCAAAAGGAAAAACGATAGTCTGAACCCGGCACAACTTTGGCATGCTAAGCTAGGTTCATATTTCGTTAAATAGGATGAACAAGTTGATTAGGAGCGACATGTTTAATATGTCTGATATTAACTCCTTACCAACTCGTGAATCCTGTCTCAAGGAAAAAATGACAAAATTGCCCATCACGGGGCAAGTCTGAACGTGCTCAAGGCCTATTGGATGATCACTCTAGGTATGGTTACTTGTGTTGGCGCAGCGGCGGATCCGGATCCCGCTCCCGAGGTGCAGCGGAAGTTTAAAATTTTTGAGCCCGAAAACGGTCAGTACACGTAAACAATAATCTAAATATTCATAGGATGTTTAGAAGATTACCTTGCTGGCGTGTAGGCGCCTGGCTCCGACCAGTTCCACTAGAGAATTGGCACTTCAACGGTTGAACAGCTATATCCTCCTAATCCGGTCCACGATCGGAATCTCAATTCCTTCGTTGGTTTGCACTAGAAACCAACGAAAGTTTTGCGAACGGAATCTCCTCGCCGAGATGGTCGGAACAACTTCCGACAATGGCGGCGGCGTCGACGGCGGGCGGCGACAACGGCGGCGCGACGAGGTCGGACGAAAATGAGGAGGAGGGGAAAAATATAACTAGAGGAGACAAGGGAATTCTCAACCCAGAATATCAGTTGTGAATACAACTTTTTGGTGCTAGAAAATTAATACCCCAGGGCCCTATTTATAGATTTTCCATTGGCTTAAACCAGGTTAATGGGCTTGGGTCGGGTCCAGACCCAGTGAACATTGGTTTCAAATCCATCGTTGTGGCTTCATCATAATCCTGATCGACGATCAGATTGGATCGATCTACACAGTTTACAAAACTGAACATTATGATGTGAAAACAATTTTTCAGACCACCTAATTCAAAATAGCAGTTAAGCCCCTATCAGCTTTAAGGATAGTCATACTAGTCCAAGCCAATTTAAGGAAATCACATTTTCACCCTAGTTAATTTTGGGAAGTCACACTTCCATCATTCCTCCTACAATACTCAACAAATTGAGCTTAATTTCCGTACGGTAATTGAGAAACCAGTACTTGTGTGACCCTCAATAGTTCAGATACAACTAGCAGTGGGCTCACAATTTGTGACTCTGAAAACACATTTTCGGACTTACCCATCGGATCATAGTAAAGCGTCTAGCAACATCGTCCCATGATCCTCTGGGTATCACTGATAGTGCCTGCAAGAACCAGTCGATCATGGTTAGCTTACAAACGGTCTTTTCAACTTAAATATCCCGATCAAATCAATGACCATTGGTAAATCGAGAGTCACTAGAGATCCAATAACCATGCATACATCTTGAAGATCAGATAGTGACATCACATGTGTTACTAGGTAAACCTATTTACCTAAAACATATCTAGTACTCTGTCCAGATATTTGTCACACTATTATCTCCTCAGATATCATAGGATATCCAGACACAAGGGCAAGCGGTGAATCCTCGACAACGAAGCATCGACTTCTACATGCATCGGGACCTCACCCAACCCCGCCACCTGATGACCCCAATTGAGTCGATAAATGGGTCAAAGTGAGGCACCTATCATGTAGAGTCTCAGTGACGTTTCGGGTAATAAGGACTAATCTATACAACCAAGACCTTAGACTTAATCCATTCGACAAATGATAACCACTTGGAAAGTCCGAACGAGGGTAGTTCGATAGATCACCAAGTCACTATCCATCTGCATTGTAACGCCTAGAAATTCCTGAATACATAGAAATGAGTGCATGACTAGGGGAAAAATAATTTTAGATGATTACATGCCATTTTATGTGATTTATTTACGATTTTTATGTTGCATGTCATGTTTTCAGTCTGTTTGAGTTACGGACGCGTTGACGAGACTAGGGACGCTCGAGATGAAATAATTTAAGATTTTTAAGTCCTTAGATTTTTAAGAATGAATTTATTATTTTTAAGCAGCAATTTCTGAAAATTGGGGTTTTTATGATTATTTTTTAGGGGAACCCGTTTTTCGCCTATACGGGCTGTTTTATGGGACTTTAATGCATTTTATAATTTGAGAGGCCTTTAATTACGAAAATTAGTTGAGTTACGGACGCGTTGACGAGACTAGGGACGCTCGAGATGAAATAATTTAAGATTTTTAAGTCCTTAGATTTTTAAGAATGAATTTATTATTTTTAAGCAGCAATTTCTGAAAATTGGGGTTTTTATGATTATTTTTTAGGGGAACCCGTTTTTCGCCTATACGGGCTGTTTTATGGGACTTTAATGCATTTTATAATTTGAGAGGCCTTTAATTACGAAAATTAGACATTTTTGAAGCCAAGTTTAAAGTTTTAATGAATATTTTAATTAGTGGAGGGGTAATCTTGTAAACTTCCCTTTTATTTTCTTAATTAAGCATTATGGGTCATTTTTGGAACCACCATTATTTTATAACACAAATCTTTGCAAAACCTAGCCTCCACTCTCCCAAGATAGCCGTCCCTTCCCCTCTCAAACAGCTCCATCGAAATTTCAAGAATTTTGGTGATCCAAGGTGGGTCCCGGTCTCGCGTCCTCTACGTCGGTAACTCAAAGATCTCATCTTTCTCCAAGACAGACATGTAATATCAATTCATTTTCTCACCATTTAAGCCATAGTAAACTGCTTTTAATGTTCAATTCATGATTTGTATGCGAGTTATTTAGATCTATGAACAATTGTTTTAGATCCATGCATGACTCATGTTTTTCTCACATGTTTTCGATTGATCCTTGCATCGTTTTGACCAAGGGCTGTTCTAGGGGCTTGGATGTGGTTCTTAGTGGTCTCATGGTGGTCCTTAGATGATGAGAGGATGGATATATGACCAAACCATGGCTGGACGTGGAGCATGAACGGTGCGTCGCGCAGGGGTGAGCAGCCTCCTTCTCGCCCTTCGTGCGTGCACTGTATGTTAGGATAAATTTCAAAAGTTTTGGTTATGAAAAATGAACAAGAAATGGAATTCGTAAAAGAGATCATTCAAACCAAAGCGACAAGTCTGGACGAGACTTACCATGTTGAACGAAGAAACCAGATCAGAGCAAAGCCAAGCTGGTCAAGGAAAGACCAGCTCAGCGTGTTGTGGATAAAGTCAAACCAGCCCGGTACCTTAAGGTTTGATGAATTAGTAAAGACCAGCTGGACAATGGAAACTGCTGGAACCAGCTCAGAGTATTGAACCAGCTAAATACATTGTGGGAAAACCAGCTTGGTACAGGACAATGAAAACCAGCTGAGTACAGAATGACATAAGAAAATAAAACTTTTGGAACGTTTGAAGCTACGTACAGTTTGAAACTAATCAGTTGACATATCTGCTATGATTTTTAGTCGTTGGAACTTCTTCAAGCTAAAACTAGATACGCAGGGATATGACACAGACTGAAGACGACGCAGATTTGCCAAAAAGGGCAATGCATTTAATGAAGTTGTACCTTCATCGTACAAGCATTTAAAGCGTCGCATGAATTTCAATTTGGATGCATACAACGTGTCTATTGTTAACATTTATTATCGTTGCATCCATAGAGTATATATAGAGGAGAAGAGAAGTTGTGAAGGGATGATCACCCACGACGACTATCTTGCACTTATCAAACAACGATCACTCCCATTGACGAACCAGCTCTCAAAAGAAGAAGCAGAGTTCATATTTAAATCAGCTTACTCAAGTGACACACGCACAGATTGTTCACTTCTTTTGTGTCACTAACTCGTCTTCATACATTCTGTAGATTTGAGTCCGAATAAAAAATTATAGACAGAGTGCGTCTGAGTGCTAGAATAGCACAACCAGCTGAGTACTGGAATTGTTGTAATACAAACCAGATCCCGGGTCTGTGTGTCGTTGGTTGCTAGGAGTTTCTTGGCTGCGGGTCACGAGAGTGGGTTTGTACAAAGGGTTGTATAAATCAAAGCCTTCTAGTGTAAATGTTACCATTGAGGAAGAAGGAGATACGTATGAGAAATTGCTCCAAACTTCCAGAAACAAAATCTCTCGTCTCTACTACGTTTACATTCACGCATTTTGATTAAATTGTTCAACTGTTTGAATCGTGTTCATTCCACATAAAAATCATTTTATTACACGAGAAAATAGTAGTCACTGAGAAGCTTCCCAGCTGGTAACTCGGCTTGAAGTTGGCCTTGAGCTGTAAAATTTTTGAAACTGTTTTCAAACCAAAAATTACCAAAGGAGTTCATTCACCCCCCCTTGAACTCTCAAGTTTACTTTTCGATCCTAACAAGTGGTATCAGAGCAGGTTTCTCAGTGCCTGAACAATTTATTCATTCATATTTATTTAATCATGTCAATTTCTCATAATAAAACTCCTATGTTTTCCAAGGAGGAATACGATGTCTGGAAAATCTGAATGCAGGAGCACCTAGCAGCACAAGATGACGACATGTGGTTCGTAATTACCATTGGACCAATGCAAATACTAAAAATAAACACTGCTATTGCAATAGCTGATGGTGCACCTCAATGGATTGAGAAACCTAGACAGGAGTGGAGTTCTGAAGACAGGAAGAAAGCAAATCTGGATAATGTCGCCAAGGACATACTATACAAGACGCTAGAGAATAACATGTTTAGCAAAATCCAGACATGAACCAATGCAAAAGAAATCTGGGAAAAGCTGATCCAGATTTGTGAAGAAAATGAGGAAACAAAAGAAAACAAGTTGACCGCGGCCCTACAAAAATTTGAACTTATCAAGATGAAACCTGAGGAGTCCATGGCAGAGTTCGATGAACGATTCAACTCCTTGGTGATTGAGCCGACGAGACTAAATAAGACGTATAGCAACATAGAGCTAGCCTTAAAGGTGATGCGAGCACTTCCCAAAGACTGGGATGTGAAGACTATGGCCTTGCGAGAGTCAAAAGATTTAAACAAGATGGAGCTGCATGAATTGTTTGCCAACTTAAAGGCATACGAGTTCGAACTGGAAACGAGAGCGGAAGCTGAGCCCTATACATCTCAACCAACTAGAGCTCCACTGCTACAACACCAGAACAAAGTCCATGTTCCACCAGTGGCAGATCAGCAGAAGACATGAGCAAGGATGGGATGACCTTGTTCATAAGAAAATTCGGAAAATTCATGCGGAAGCAGAATACTCAACCCTTCTCTTTTAATTCTCCCAAGAAAAATTTTAATACTCCCTCTTGTGAAAACCCAAAATTTCAGCTCCCGGAAATAGATCCAAAAAAAAAAAAACTCGGTCAACTCAGATTTTGGTCGGTCAACTCAGCTTCTGGAAAGTCAACTCAGCTTCTGGTCGGTCAACTCAGCTTTGACCAAGTAAATTAAGCTTTGGCGATGTAGATTCAGCTTTTGCGATGCAGATTCAGCTTTGGCGACGCAGATTCAGCTTTTGCGACGCAGATTCAGATTTTGGCGATGCAGATTCAGCTTTTGCGACGCAGATTCAGCTTTTGTGATGCAGATACAGCTTTGGCGACGCAGATTCAGCTTTGGCGACGCAGATTCAGCTTTTGCGACACAGATACAGCTTTTGCGATGCAGAAACAGCTTTGGCGACACAAATTCAGATTTGGTAAAGAAAACTCACTTTTGGCTCACGAATTTCAGCAAGCTCTTCACGCGTACAGAGCAAATTGTTGCAATTGTAACTGCCAAATTAGAGGGATTAATGGCCAATTAAGAGACCCAAATCAATACCTACAACAATTGCTCTCGTAACAGCCATTTTAATGGCCATTAAATCATGGATTTATGGCCTTAATGACAGATCTTTTGCCTCCTTCCTCTACACCTATAAATATCAGACAGAAACCTCAGAATTTCTCACACTCATTTTCGAAATTTCTCAGTAAGAAAAGCAACAAGCTCTCTAGCTGAAATTCTGCAGAAACCATATCATATTTCGTAGATAAAACCTACGCAACTCTATCAGATTTCATTCAAACTCCAGATTTCTGTAAGTGGGCTTTTGCTAAGTAATATAATCGATTGATATTATATATATTATTCTTGTTAAAGTTTCAGTTTGAACCTACTATTCGAGCACTATTTCAATTCAGATTTCGATTTCGTTCAAGCTCTGTTTTTGCACTGATTTTGCTGTCGTAATATGGGTCTACGGAATATTCCGCACTCTGGGTTACGTGATGTAACTACATGGCCTCGACCCCTTAGAGAAGTAAAAATTAGGGACTGATCAGTAAACCATAGACACGAAGTAATTATCAGTGCCGTTCCGCTCTGTTATGTTCTGTTCTGTTATGTTCTGTCATACTCTGTTATGCTCTGCTACACTCTGTTATGATCTGTTATGAGATCTGTTATTCAGTATATGTATATGAATATTTGTTATGCTCGAATGGTATCCCCCACTTGCTGAGTGTTTCCCCAAACACTCACCCCTTACTTCTCCACCAAGATAAGAATGAAGAGCAGGTAGAAGAAGAGGAACAAGAGCTGTTTTGGGGCTGGTGAAGATTCAGTTTGCCGTTAATGTAATTTATTTATTTTTTGCTTCCGGAAATTTCTCTGATTTTCCGATGTAAAAACAATACATATTTTTGGTTATGTAATAGACTGGTTTGAGCTATGCTATGAGGCTTAATGTTTACAATTTTATAATTGTTTAATATTGCCGATGTCATGAGTCTCGATCTCGGTGCATGACATTTTAGTGGTATCAGAGCTCACCAGGTTCATAATCCGGCTGGGAAACCAAATCTGAAATTTTCAAGGTCCGGGACGAACTTTCAGATTTTGGCGAAAGAGCAATGCTACCCCCTCCGAAATGACCCAACGAGAAATACTTATTATATGGTGACCAAAGGCGCGTTTTGGCCGAATTCCTTCGTTTAGGCCTTCGAAAACGCGTTTTTGGAAATATTTGAAAATGCAATAACTTTTTTTACAAGACTCCGATTTCAGTTCCGTCAACTGTTCTGTAATCCCTATGGTTAGTACTTTCAGTTTATGGAATAATCTTAAAACTTTTTCTTTTTGGAAATATTTTCGATTTTAGGAAATGGCCCCTTCTGCTCCCCGTACCCGTGCTGCTGCTGCAATTCGCATGAAGAAGATTGCCCTTGACAACCAAAGCCGCACGATTAGGCGCTTTAGATCCCAAGTAGCAACCGCAAGAGAGAGTTAGATACTATCACGGAAGAGCATAAGGCTAACCAAATAGCATTAGAAGCCTCGCACATGACCATTGTCGGACTTACTGAAATAGGCCTTAGTATGTCTAAGAAGATCGAAGGAATGAAGGCAAAGAAGCAAAAGGCTAGAGAAAGCCATGTGGTGTGCCATAAAAAGTTTCAGGATCGTATCCAAGAAGCCGAAGATTCGATGCAAGCACAACACCTTATCATCGAGGCCCTGGTAGAGGAGAAAGATAGCTTACTCCAAACAATCCAAGTCTGCAAGAAGCTAACGATGCTCCTGCTCCATTCGATGATGAATGGGAGGAAGAACCGGAAGAACACCTGGAGGAAGAAGAGATTTCGATAGGCGAGGGAGAGATAGATAATGAATAGAAAATGTTTTACCTTAAGCTTTGTATTCAATTTATCCTTCTATTCGAAATTTGTTTCTCCCTTCGTGATATCGTATACTCGATCGTTCACATTTATACACCTTCATTCTTAGTAAGCTTTCCTATGACAGAATATGGAATGAGACCGAAGAAGTGATAGAAACAATGGAGGTGAAGGACCCTCAAATTCCAATCGGGAGTTGGTCTTAGTAGAGAAGACCTGATGGCAATTGCTACCATAGTTGCCACGACTCTGAAAGGGTTGGTTAACCCCAACAACAACAACCAAGTTCCTCCTCCTCCCCATCCACCTCGTGGGACGAAGTTTTACTATGAGTCCCTCCGCAAGAACAAGGCCCCCACCTTCGATGGGAGCCATGACCCCGAAGTTGCCCAGACGTGGATGAAGAACATCAAAATGCAACTTTGATTACTGGAGGTCCCAGACGTGTTCAAAGTGGATGCGGTAACACCACTCCTCGACAGCAAAGCTGGGAAATGGTGGGAAGCAGTTGAGCCCACCATGACTGCAAATGGACAAATTACGTGGCAAAGGTTTCGGGAAGCATTCTTGAAACAATACTTTCCCATGGAAATCAGAATGCAACGGCTCAACGAGTTTGAAAACTTCACTCAGACCGCAGATATGTCGGTAGTAGAGTATACCTCCAAGTTCAATTCATTGGGCACCTATGTCCCAACGATCATGGCGGATAATACTCTAAAGATGCACCGATACAAGAAGGGTCTGAATAGCCGTATCCAGTCAGCCCTCACAGTCTACCAAGCCACGAGTCTTGAAGACTTAATGGGAGCTGCAATCCGAGTAGAGACTGACATAAAGAGGCAGGAAGCTGACAACAAAAACAAACGCCCCTTCAATGCTCAGACTTCACACGGTGGGCCTAAGAGCAAGCGGCCAAACCTCAACAACCGTGGCTCAGCACCTACACCGAATAACCAGACGTTGCCAACTTGCACCTCCTGCGGCCAACGTCATAGTGGAGATTGTCGCAAGCAGAGCGGTGCATGCTTTAAATGTGGAAAGTTGGGCCACCGAATTGCGGATTGTCCGGAGAACCAAGGTCCAAATGCTGGTTCGAGCAATATGGCTCCAAACAAGCCAAAAGCCAGGGAGGATAAACCCAATGCTCGTGTGTTCGCAATGATGCAAGAAGAAGCTGAAGACGCCAGTGACGTGGTGGCAGGTACCATTTTTATCAACAAGCTGCCTACTTATGTGTTGTTTGATTGTGGTGCTACCCACTCATTCGTATCTAGTAGATTTGCTAAGAAGTTAGGGCTAGAGCCTGAAATTCTATGTGAACCATATAGAGTAGCAACTCCTACTAACGCTACCATCGAAACACATAAGATCCATCGGGATTGCAACGTATCCATAAACGACCATACATTTTCTGCAAACCTGATACAGCTCAACATGGTCGAGTTTGATGCCATCTTAGGGATGGATTGGGTATCTAAGAACCATGCATTGGTAGATTGCTGAGATAAGAGTGTGAAACTCCAAACCCCTGACAAAGAAGAGCTGATATATTATGGCAAGAACAAGGAACGAAAGTCCCTACTTTCTGCTGCCCAAGCATGGACGGCCATGAAGTCAGGAGCAGAAGTTTTCTTGGCTATGATCCATGAAGTAAAAGAAGGAGACGAGCTCAAGATAGAAGACATCCAGTGGTACAAGAGTTCGCAGATGTGTTTCCAGACGACTTACCTGGAAAAGTGCCTGACAGGGAAATTGAGTTCGAAATCAACCTAGTGCCAGGGTTGGCCCCAATATCCAAGACACCCTACCGGATGGAACCTGCTGAACTCAAGGAGCTCAAGGACCAAATACAAGAACTGCTAGACAAAAAGCAGATCAGACCCAGTGTGTCACCTTGGGGAGCTCCAGTATTATTCGTCAAAAAGAAGGACGGAACTATGAGATTGTGTATCGACTATAGAGAGTTGAACAAGATCACAATCAAGAATAAGTATCCTCTCCCAAGAATTGACGACCTCTTTGATCAATTCAAGGGAGCTACAACCTTCTCCAAGTTGGATTTGAGGTCAGGTTATCACCAGCTAAAGATCAAGGTTGAGGATGTTCCTAAAACTGCATTTAGGACAAGGTATGGTCATTACGAATTCACAGTGAAGGACGGAACTATGAGATTGTGTATCGACTATAGAGAGTTGAACAAGATCACAATCAAGAATAAGTATCCTCTCCCAAGAATTGACGACCTCTTTGATCAATTCAAGGGAGCTACAACCTTCTCCAAGTTGGATTTGAGGTCAGGTTATCACCAGCTAAAGATCAAGGTTGAGGATGTTCCTAAAACTGCATTTAGGACAAGGTATGGTCATTACGAATTCACAGTGATGCCATTTGGTCTAACCAATGCACCGGAGGCCTTCATGGACCTCATGAACCGTGTATTCAGACCCTTCCTCAACAAATTTGTGGTGGTGTTCATAGATGATATACTCGTGTATTCATCAAGTGAAGAAGACCACAAGAAACATCTCCGAATTACTCTCCAAACCCTGCGAGAGAAACAACTGTACGCCAAATTCAAGAAGTGCAAATTCTGGCTGAAGAGTGTGGCATTCCTAGGTCATATAATCTCCGAAGCGGGCGTATCAGTGGATCCAAAGAAGGTAGAAGCCATTATGGACTGGCCTGCACCTAATACGGTGACAGAAGTTAGAAGCTTCTTGGGATTGGCCGGCTATTATCGAAAGTTCGTAGAAGGATTCTCTTAAATAGCCTTACCACTCACTAGACTCACCCAGAAGAACTCCAAGTTCAACTGGAACGAAGAGTGTGAGACAAGCTTCGAGACTCTGAAGACGAACTTGCATCTGCCCCTGTTCTGACGCTACCCATAGGGGACAAAAGCTTTACCATCTACAGCGATGCATCGAAAGAAGGACTAGGGTGTGTACTCATGCAAGATGGCAGAGTAATCACTTATGCCTCAGGGCAACTGAAGACGCATGAACAAAACTACCCGACCCATGATCTAGAGCTACCTGCAGTAGTTTTTGCTCTAAAGATTTGGCGACACTACCTTTATGGATCAAAATGTGAAGTATTCACCGACCATCAGAGTCTCAAGTATATATTCACTCAGAAGGAATTGAACCTGAGACAAAGACGATGGCTCGAGCTTTTGAAAGACTACGACTTAACGATCAACTACCATCCAGGAAAGGCAAATAAGGTGGCCGATGCGCTAAGTCGGAAGAATATGAACAAGGTGATAATATCATCGATCTCAGCCCAACCATGCCTTAGAGATTGGTCAAGCTGAAGCAGGATCGAGACTCCAGCTTGACGAGGCTGAAAGAAAAAATCAAGGAAGGGAAAATGACTGATTTCCGAGCAGACCAAGGTGGGATTCTTTGGATGAACGGACGATTATGTGTACCCGACGTCGATAACCTCTGTCAAGAAGTGATATCTGAAGCGCATCAGACCAAGTTCTCAATCCACCCGGGGAGTACAAAGATGTATAGAGATTTGAAAGAACACTTATGGTGGAATGGGATGAAAAGAGATGTTGCTGATTTTGTCGCTAGATGCCACGTATGCCAACAAGTCAAGGAAGAACATAAAAGACCTGGAGGATTGTTATAACCACTGGAAATTCCAGAGTGGAAGTGGGAAAACATATCCATGGACTTTGTAGTTGGTCTACCGAAGACGAGACTAGGCTACGATGGAATATGGGTAATCGTGGATAGGTTGACGAAGTCCGCACACTTTCTGCCTGTTCGAATGAACTATGGCTTGGATAAGCTCGCTTCCTTGTACATGGACAACATCGTCAGCTACATGGAGTTCCAACAGCATTCGGTCAGATAGGGCCCAAGGTTCGTATCTCGTTTCTGGAAGAGCTTCCAAGAAGCCATGGGAATAAGGGTTACCCTCAGCACGGCGTATCATCCACAAACAGATGGACAAACTGAGAGGACCATCCAGACCTTAGAAGACATGTTACGGACTTGCACATTGGACTTCGGTAGTAATTGGAGCGAACATCTACCCCTAATAGAGTTCGCGTACAACAGCTACCACAGCAGCATCGGGATGGCGCCATTTGAAGCCCTTTATGGACGGAAATGTCGATCACCGCTATTTTGGGATGAAGTCTGAGAGAAGGCTATCACAGGACCTGAGCTCGTTCAAGAGACAGTGAAAAAGGTAGCCATTATAAAAGAAAGACTGAAGGCAGCCCAGGATCGACAGAAAAGAATAGAGTTCGCATACAACAATAGCTACCACAGCAGTATAGGGATGACACCGTATGAGGCCCTCTATGGACGGAAATGTCGATCGCCGCTGTATTGGGATGAAGTTGGAGAGAAGGTCATCACAGGACCTGAACTTGTCCAGGAAACAGTGAAAAAGGTGGCCATCATAAAGGAGGAAGGCAGCCCAGGATCGACAGAAAAGCTGGGCAGATTTAAAGAGAAGACCCTTGGCCTTCGAAGTAGGCGAAAAGGTGTATCTTAAGGTGTCTCCCATGAAAGGAGTAGTCCGATTCGATAAGGCCGGAAAGCTAAATCCCCGGTATGTCGGACCATACGAAATCTTGGAAATAGTAGGAACACTTGCCTACGGACTGGCCTTACCACCTAGTATGTCAAGAATCCACAATGTCTTCCACGTCTCACAACTAAGAAGATATATCGCGGATTCTAGTCACGTTCTTGATGAAGGGCCACTCCTCGTGGAAGGGAATTTGAACCAAGGACTGAGCTATGAAGAAGTCCCAATTCGAATCGTGGACACAAAGGACCAGGTTCTTAGACGAAGAACAATTCCGTATGTCAAAGTCCAATGGTCCAACCACATCGAGAGAGAAGCCACGTGGAAAAAGGAAGAGAAGATGCATAGTCAATATCCCTACCTTTTCGACGATGAAGGTAACCAAAGTTTCGAGGAAGAAACTTCTTTTAAGGAGGGAGGGATGTGAAAACCAAAAAATTCAGCTCCTGGAAATAGAGCCAAAAAAAAATAAAAATCGGTCAACTCAGCTTTTGGTCGGTCAACTCAGCTTTTGGCTGGTCAACTCAGCTTCTGGAAAGTCAACTCAGCTTCTGGTTGGTAACTCAGCTTTGACCAAGTAAATTAAGCTTTGGCGACGCAGATTCAGCTTTTTCGACGCAGATTCAGCTTTGGTGACGCAGATTCAGCTTTGGCGACGTAGATTCAGCTTTTGCGACGCAGATTCAGTTTTTGCGACGTAGATTCAGCTTTTGCGACGCAGATACAACTTTTGTGACGCAGATACAGCTTTGGCGATGCACATTCAGCTTTGGCGACGCAGATTCAGCTTTGGCGACGCAGATTCAACTTTTGCGACGCAGATACAGCTTTTGCGACGCAGAAACAGCTTTGGCGACACAAATTCAGATTTGGTAAACAAAACTCAGTTTTGGCTCACGAATTTCAGCAAGCTCTTCACGCGTACAGAGCAGATTGTTGCAATTGTAACTGCCAAATTAGAGGGATTAATGGCCAATTAAGAGACCCAAATCAATGCGTACAACAATTTCTCTCGTAACAGCCATTTTAATGGCCATTAAATCAAGGATTTATGACCTTAATGACAGATCTTTTGCCTCCTTCCTCTACACCTATAAATACCAGACAGAAACCTCAGAATTTCTCACACTCATTTTCGAAATTTCTCAGTAAGAAAAGCAACAAGCTCTCTAGCTGAAATTCTGCAGAAACCATATCATATTTCGTAGATAAAACCTGCGCAACTCTATCAGATTTCATTCAAACTCCAGATTTCTGTAAGTGGGCTTTTGCTAAGTAATATAATAGATTGATATTATATATATTATTCTTGTTAAAGTTTCAGTTTGAACCTACTATTCGAGCACTATTTCAATTCAGATTTCTCTTTCGTTCAAGCTCTGTTTTTGCACTGATTTTGCTGTCGTAATATGGGTCTACGGAATATTCCACACTCTGGGTTACGTGATGTAACCACATGGCCTCGATCCCTTAGAGAAGTAAAAATTAGGGACTGATCAGTAAACCATAGACACGAAGTAATTATCAGTGCCGTTCTTCTCTGTTATGTTCTGTTCTGTTATGTTCTGTCATACTCTGTTATGCTCTGTTATGCTCTGTTATGAGACCTGTTATTCAGTATATGTATATGAATATTTGTTATGCTCGAATGGTATCCCCAACTTGCTGAGTGTTTCCCCAAACACTCACCTCTTACTTCTCCACCCAGATAAGAATGAAGAGCAGGTAGAAGAAGAGGAACAAGAGCTATTTTGGGGCTGGTGAAGATTCAGTTTTCTGTTAATGTAATTTATTTATTTTTCGCTTCCGCAAATTTCTCTGATTTTCCGATGTAAAAACAATACATATTTTTGGTTATGTAATAGACTGGTTTGAGCTATGCTATGAGGCTTAATGTTTTACAATTTATAATTGTTTAATATTGCCAATGTCATGAGTCTCGGTCTCGGGGCGTGACACCTCTGATGATAAATGTTATAACTGTGGCAGTCCTGGTCATTTCATGATTGATTGCAGGAAGTCAAGAAGAGATGAGAAGAAGCGACCAGATCATAGTGCTAATAAAGAAAAGAGGGAGAAAAAGGCTTATCGAAAAGGGAAAACAGAGAAAGCCATGATGGCTGAAGATAACAAAAGTGCTTGGGCCAATTCAGATTCAGAAGAATCAAGATCTGGAACCTCCTCATCAAGCGAAAGAGAAGATGAAGTACAGTGTCTCATGGCCGATGACACTGAGGAGGTATTTGACTTTTCAAATCTTGAATTCACGCTGGAGGATCTTGTCAATGCACTAAATTAAATGGTATTCGAATACAAAAAGCTTTCTCAGTCATTCGAGGAAGTTAAAGCTGAAAAAGATAGCTGTGCAATGAACACCGAGCAGACTAGCTCAAGCAATATGCAAGCTGCTTTAAGTAATATTGAAACTGAGAATGTTGAATTAAGAAGAAAGTCAGAGGAGATGCTATACGAGAATCAGCGGTTAGCTGATATAATAAGCTCCTGGACCAAGTATTCTGCTTCACTACAAAAACTGCAAGGAGCTACAAAGCCATCTGGTGATAAAACCGGATTGGGCTACAATAGCAATGAAGGCAGTATCGCAGAAACCTATAGTAATCCAGGGCTAGAAAGGAAAAAGTTTAAAACAATAAACTTTGTAAAATCTAGCCGGAAAAAATTTACTGAGACACGATCTGGTGAGACTATGAAGGCAGTTAAGACCTTGATCCGGCAAGGTAGATTTTGTGGGCTGGGATATATTGTTCCTGAGAAGCCTCGGGAAAATTGGTTAAACAAAAGAGTTGAACTAATACGGGGGAAACCCAAATTCAACGATAAGACTAACCAGTTCTTCCAATCGTCTATGAAGGACAGATAGTACAAGCCACAATATCGAAAACCCAGATCAAAGGGCACATATGCTGCACTTCATGTTCAAAACAGAACAAAGAACACACATGGACTGCACAAATGCTTTGATGGACACACTGGAAAATGGATTAAGATTATCCAAGTGTGGGTCCCGAAAGGTCTAATCAAACCTGGACCCAATTGAATCAAAGGGTACCAAATATTCTTGATTTGTGACTACAGGAACAACAGGAACCCCGAATGGAGCAATCAACTTGATATCTGGACAGTGTATGTGCAAGGCACATGATTGGAGATGCTAAGCTGCTCTCAGATATAAAATTTTGCAATGCACCTAAGATCACTTTTGGTGACAATTCAAATGGTAAAACTGTGGGTAAGGGTAAGCTTACCCATGGTAACTTTACTGTAAACAATGTTCTTCTTGTTGAAAATCTGTGCTACAACTTGATTAGTATCAGTCAGTTGTGTGAGTAATTATTCTGTCAAATTTCAGAAGCACACATGCACGGTTCTTAATCCGGTAGGACTGACTGTACTAGTAGGTTATCGTTCTGGTAACACATACAAAGTTGTTGGTCAGACCAACCGCATAAAGAACAAATTTGTATAGTAGCCGATTCTTCTAAAAGTTGGTTATGGCATCAGCGGATGAATCACTTGAACTTCAAAACTATTGACAATCTGAGTAAGCATGACCTAGTTGATGGCTTGCCCAAACTAAAATTTTCAAAGGACAAGATCTGCTCCGCATGTCAGCTGGGTAAACATATCAAATCTACTTTCAAAACTAAAGGTAGTACCAAAAATTCTCGTAAGCTGGATCTTCTGCATATGGATCTCTTTGGTCCAATACCCGTAACCAGCTTAGGGGGAATGAAATACACCCTTGTTGTGGTCGATGATTTTTCAAAATTTACTTGGGTGAAATTTTTGAAATCAAAAGATCAAACTGCCGATCAACTGATTAAACTTTTAAAACGCATTCAAACTGAGCAGTCTTGTAATGTCAACCGGATTAGGAGTGATAGAGGAATAGAGTTTTTAAATTTTAAAATATCCTCCTATCTGGATGATATTGGAATCAGACATGATTTATCTGCAGCTAAAACACCTCAGCAGAACGTGCTGGCTGAGTGTAGAAATCGCACTTTAAAAGAAGCTGCTACTACCATGATTGCTGATTCTGGTATTTCAAACAAATTTTGGACAGAAGCGGTCAATACAGCTTGCTATACTCAAAACAGATCAATGATAAACAAGCGACATGGAGTCACTCCTTATGAGATCTGGAATGGCAAGAAACCTGATATCTCGTACTTCAGGGTGTTTGGATGCAAGTGTTTCATCCATATAAATGGAAAATTGTACTTACGAGCCTTTGATGTAAGATCTGATGCATGTATATTTTTGGGATACTCAGCTGTTAGCAGAGCATATAGAGTGTTCAACAACAGAACGCTAACAGTAGAAGAATCGGCTCATGTAGTGTTCGATGAAACCATCTTTCGATCATCATCAGCTTCAAATTTATATGATCTATGCACTCGTCTGGAATCCACACATCTGGGTGAATCAAGCGGAGCATATAGAGTGTTCAACAACAGAACGCTAACAGTAGAAGAATCGGCTCATGTAGTGTTCGATGAAACCATCTTTCGATCATCATCAGCTTCAAATTTATATGATCTATGCACTCGTCTGGAATCCACACATCTGGGTGAATCAAGCGACGACGAGGAACAACCTAGACAGCAAGCTGATTACCAGCACGATTTGGACAAATCAGTTACCAACGCTGATATTCCATCTGTTGAGCAAGCTGGTCCAGATCCTGAACCAGCTGGTGGAGGACATACCGGTGCTGACGTAAACACCACAACAAGTGGTACATCGAATAATGATATTCCAGAAGAACCATCAAGGACACAGGAGGAACAACTCGAACCATCTACCTCATACAGACTAGGTCTTTGGTGGAATAAAAATCATCCACTGAGCTGGTCATCGGTAATCCTACTGCACCTATTCGGACACGAGGCCAGATGATAAACGAATATTTAAATTCTACGTTCATATCTCATATAGAGCCTAAGAAAATAGAAGAAGCCTTAGCTGACTCTAGCTGGATAGACGCCATGCAAGAAGAGATAAACCAATTCAAATGAAGTAAATTATGGAATTTAGTTCCTAAACCCGATAATCAAAATGTTATAGGAACAAGATGGGTTTTTCGTAAAAATCTAGAAGAACAAGGTAATGTAGTTCGAAACAAAGCTAGCAATATTTAAATTCTACGTTCATATCTACATATAGAGCCTAAGAAAATAGAAGAAGCCTTAGCTGACTCTAGCTGGATAGACGCCATGCAAGAAGAGATAAACCAATTCAAATGAAGTAAATTATGGAATTTAGTTCCTAAACCCGATAATCAAAATGTTATAGGAACAAGATGGGTTTTCGTAAAAATCTAGAAGAACAAGGTAATGTAGTTCGAAACAAAGCTAGACTGGTTGTGCAAGGATATAGACAAGAAGAAGGCATAGATTTTGAAGAATACTTTGCACCGGTATCCAGACTAGAAGCCATTAGAATCTTCCTTGATATGCATCATTCAAGAATTTTAAAGTTTATCAAATGGATGTCAAAAGTGCTTTCTTGAATGGTATCCTGAATGAGGAAGTGTATGTATCACAACCTCCTGACTTCGTAGATCATACCAGACCGGAACATGTATACAAGCTAGATAAAGCTTTATATGGTCTGAAACAAGCTCCAAGAGTTTGGTATGATACTCTGTCCAAGTTTCTCATTGACCATGATTTTGTTATTGGTTCTGTCGATAAGAAATTGTTTAAATTTGTGAAGAATGACCATGTTCTGCTTGTACAGATTTACATTGATGATATCATTTTTGGATCAAATAATCACAAACTTTGCGACTAATTCTCCAAGTTAATGCATGACCAATTTGAGATGAGCATGATGGGGGAGTTGACGTTTTTCCTAGGATTACAAGTTAAACAGCTTGAGGATGGAATTTTCATCAACCAAGCGAAGTATACAAAGGAACTTCTGAAGAATTTCGGGATGGAAACTCGTTCTTCTACAGCTACTCCCATGAGCACCTCCATCAAGCTGGACAAAGATGAAGCTGGAACTGCCGTAGAGGTAACCATGTATCGTGGGATGATCGGTTCATTTCTATACCTCACAGCATGCAAACCAGATATAATGTTCTCAGTCTGCATGTGTGCCAGGTTTCAAGCTGATCCAAAATAGTCTTACTACATGGCTGTTAAACGCATTCTAAAATATTTGAAAGGCATGCAGAATGTGGGTCTTTGGTATCCCAAAGACTTCAGCTTGAATTTAATTGGTTATAGTGATGCAGACTGATGGATCTGGATAACAGATCCAGATCTGAGTTTTGAATTACACAAAACCTGTTATTGTGTTTCTAATATCTCTACGAAGTGTGCAGATGTTTTACAAGGAAAGAATCTGATTTGGATGAATGGTAGAATTCTGGAAGTGTGCAGAAGATGTTGACAGGAAGTGAACGTATTATATGTTGACGTGGGGAGAAATCTGGTATCAGAGATTTCAAAGGAGAAATCTGTTATTAGTTGGACAGAGATGCTTACGAGGATAGCAATCCTTACGTGGAGTCCTGCGTGGACAGCTTCGCTTACGTTGAGTCTAGCTGTACTTGCTGCTAGTTGCGTCGCGTATAGAGAAGGTTGTTGAAGATATCTGTTGAAGATATATGTTGAAGAGAATCTGTTGTGGTTGCTGTCGAAGAAATCTAATCATGTAAAGATAGGAGAAATCTGATGAAGAATGAAGCAGACGTAAGTGGAAAAGATATGAAGAGTAATAGTAGAAATCTGATATAAAGAGTCGATGCGAAGAGAAGAGAAACTGAAGAAGACGTATCAGATGTCTACTGTAGAAATCTATTGGAGTTAGACGCAATAACAGGAGAAATCTGGTCGAGGAGAAGAAGTCTGGACATGAAGTGAGCAGGAATCTGATAAGACAAAGAAGAGATATATGAAACGCTGAAGCGCTAAAACGGAGATCAATCAGATGTTGCGTGAAAATGTAGATGAACAGATCTCTTATAAACCAGCTGTTGAAGAGATAATTCAGACGTAGCGTTGAACAAAGACTTTATAAGAAGAAGCATCAGACGTTGAACAGAGACTTCAGACGATGAAGAGATGATTCAGACGTAGCGCTTTGAGAAGTTTGAATCAGACGTCTACTGTAGAAGATTTAAGACCTTGTACAAGAAGAATATCAGATGCAAAGAGGATACAATATATGCTGTTGGTAGAATGAAGAGAAGCCAAAATCAGACGACGATCATCTGGAACGATGAAGATGAAATCAGTAGTTGCAAACAGAGATGTTGCAATATTCGAAAGTTATTCAGACAGTTGTTGATGTTATCAGTAGTTGAGCAGCAATGTTATAACAAAGAAAACAGAAGATGAATCAGCAGAAGATCAACCGAAGTTGAAACAGGGATGTTGCGAAGAAGTTAGCGAATCAGCTATTGTTCAAGCGTAACGAAAGAACTAAATTAGATGTTGATCAATGGAGGTGAATCAGCTGTTGGAACGATAAGCAGAAGATGGTAATAAACTGTAAGCAGAAGAAGAAAAGCAATTCAATCATGAAGAAGAAACGTCTGGTCAGCAGTGGAGAAAATGCAAGAAGAAACTGAGAAGATCATTTCAGTTGTGACAGAATGAATCAGCTGTTGTGCTAAGAGAAGATGCATTCAGCAGTAATTAAGAAGATGCATTCAGCAGTAATTAAGAAGACAACAGCTGATGAACAATATGGTAACAAGTCTGACGACAGCTGAACAAGCAGTGGATAAATCAGTTGCTGTTAAAGAACATTCAGGCGAAGCAATTGACGAAGTCAATTGGAGCTGAGCCTTCAGCTTTTGAGTACATACAACCAATTTAAAAGGGAAAGAATCAGTGGCTGAAATTAAGTCGTACAAATGCCTTAAATCAAGGGGACAAGATTAGTACTATTCTGGGAAATAGTACAATATACAGAGGATGATTGCACCAATTTGGGAAGAAGACAAATTATCTATTACAAGCGCAGAAAGGGTTTTTGAATCTACTGTCTAACGGCCATATTTGAATGAAAGATATATATACAAGAGTGGTTGAAGAAAAAGACAGATTGATCGAAACACACATTTAGCAGACACAAAAACAGAGGGAAGAAAAATAGAAGAACGAAGCAGTCGACCACCATTAGAGAGGAGCTTACAACGAGCATCGACTGCTGAGTTCTAATCATCTCTTTAGGAGCATCTAGTGTGAATAGCCTTGAAACAGAAACCAACCACTCTGAGAGGGCCATTGTAGCACACTTTGGTCCTGAGCGACAGGTTCAACCAAATATTTCATATCCTGAACTAAGACTTGTCGCATCTATACGGTTTCCTGAACTCGACTGGGCAACTCAGTTTTTGTCGAGAATTGCCCCAAGGTATAATGGGAGAAAGATGATGGAGGACGTTGCCAGACTATACCCTGTGGAAGAACATTTACAACAAGTGACAAAGTCTGCGTGGGACAATGTCTCCGCACAAATGAATATCTTTGAGGAATGGTTGCATTTTCGCAAAGAGGTACGTATCAAAGATATTTCATCTCTTGAATCGTTAGTCAAAATTGAAGAGCAGCTGTTGGAATGGGGAGAGACAAAGGAATTGTCTGAATTGTTTGAGCGACGTTCATCTAGCTAACTTCAAGCTTGATGCTCCTTCCGTGAATCATGATTATTTTTGCATTCGGAGTCTGCACAAGGAACTGAAGGTGATAGCCACGGTGCACATCGCTCGGTCTGCCAATTTTCAATGAGGAAGTTTCATTTTTAAAATCCGCATCTAATCTACCATTGGTTCTTGAATTTTCCAGTCTGGCCGACCAAGAGCAAGCAGCAGCACAGACCGGGAGTCAACAACTTGACCAGCCAAGCAATGATACTATGGCAATGATCTCTCATGAGCACCCGGCTCAAGATAATGATCCACCATCTCAAATAGATGGGCATCAGGTTGTAGAAAATGAGCACCAGGCTTATAATGAACAAGCAGTGAATCTACCAGGGTCTCTACCAGGGTCTGATAGGAGCTAGGAAAATCACAGCTATTGTGCTTTCTGAGGATAATCTGGAGACCGTCACCGCCTCTGAAAAGAAAAATTGTGACCATCAGGGTCCCGTTCCGTCTAATATGCAGTTAGCCTTGCCGACACCAACATATCCTTCTACTCTCCAATTTATGGATACCACGACCCAGACTCTTACCACTCTATCAACCCGTGTATCCTCTCTTGATCTGACATGTGCACGCATTAATGATGATACGAACCTCACAAGGCATCATACAGCTCTACTTCGCGAGCAACTCACGAATTCTGTTGATGGGCTGGAATCAAAATTGATGTACTGGAGCGAACTTTGTCCAAAAGGACGGATGACAGCCACCAGTATTTTACCAAGCTGGAAACTACTATGGTTCGCAACTATGCTGATAGCCACCAGCAGCTGGTTGACGAGCTGGCTTCAGTGAAATCTCAGCTTGCTGCGATGTTTGAGACTATAAAGGAGTTTGGTGCTGATGTTAGAGTAGATGCCCAACTAGCCAACTTGTGGCGTGTGGGTTTTATAGACTCTTGTATGAAACAATCTTTATATATGATATTCGCATTTATTTATATGGCATTCTTTACTTTCATTGTGTTGTATGATGATTAACAATTGCGTTGAGTAAAGACCTAGAATGCACTAAAGTGTATGTTAGATGTGATAGTGGGTGTGACGGCTATCATGAAACACATCTAATAGTCACTGTGTATTCTGAACATGTTCCTAGTCGATTGGGCCGTCAAAATGAGGATAAGGCCGCCCGAGCTAGAGACTAGTATCTGCGATGCGAAGTACCATGTTTGGTAGGGAACATTGTGATGTTCTGAGCATGCAGATAGATAGTGACCTGGTGATCTATCGAACTACCCTCCTTCGGACTTTCCAAGTGGTTACCATTTGTCGAGTGGATAAGTCCGAGGTCTTGGTTGTACTGATTAGTCCTCACGACTCGAAACGTCATTGAGACTCTACATGATAGGCGTCTCACTTTGACCCGTTTTCCGACTCTCTTGGGGTCATAAGGCGTCGGGATTGGGTGAGACCCCGATGCATGTAGGAGTCGATGCATCGTTGTCGAGAATTCACCGCTCGCAGACATGCGTGGATATCCTATGCTATCTAAGGGGATAATAGTGTATAAATCTCTGGCCAGAGTACTAGAAGTGTTTTAGGTAAATGTGTTTACCTAGTTACACTCACGATGTCACTATTCGATCTCCAAGATGTATGCATAGCTATCGGATCTATAGCGACTCTCGATTTACCAATGATCGTTGATCTGATCTGGATATATGGATTGAAAGGACCATACTGTACGTTAACCACGATCAACTGGTTCTTGCAGGCACTATCAGTGATACCTAGGGGATCATGGGGCGATGTTGCTAGACGCTCTTACCATGATCCGTTGGGCAAGTCCGGAATTGTGATTCCGGAGCCGCAATGGTTGTGGGCCCACGGCTAGCTGTATCCCTGAACCATTGAGGTCACACAAGTACTGGATTCGAGATTACCGCACGGATACTCAGCTCAATGTGTTGAGCATACGAAGAGGATTTTGGGGAGTGCTACTTCCTAAAAGTCAACAGGGGTCAAATCGTGATTTCCCGCTGTTGAGGGGCAAAACGGTCATTTTGCACTGGGGTTCTGAAAAATGATTTTTCAGATCATAGTATTCAGTTTTGGAAACTGAGTCGATCGGTCCGATCTGATCGGCGATCGGAGTTACGATGAAGTCTCGGTGATGGAGATGAACGGAATATTCATCCGTTGGACCCGGGCCCGTTGGGCCGGATCCAAATCCATCACTAAGTCTATTTAATGTATAGACTTAAGACTTAATCACATACAATCACTACACAACTAAACCCTAAACCTAGCTCTGGCCGCCGCCCCTTCCCTCCTCCAAAAGGCCGCCGCCGCCGCCCTTGTGCGCCGCCGCCGCCACGTGCCGCCGGAATTTGTTCCGGCCAATATTGACGAGGAGAATCCGTCCACGCCGATCTCGTCAGGCCTTATAGTGCTGGCTGACTAAGGAATCCCGTCTCCGGTCATGGACCTGATTGACGTTGTCTACCGCAATCTACCGTGAAGTGCCGGTTTCCTCGAGAAACTGGTCGGAGCCAGGCACGAGTTGCCAGCAAGGTAGTGATCTAAACGCCCTATGAATGTCAAAGATTTGTGTTTAGTTTATTGTATTGATCGTCTCCCGGTATCGTTTTTGTTCTTCCGCTGCCTCGTCGGGAGGCGTGATCCGTATCCGCCGTGGCTACCCAGCAGTGGTATCAGAGCCAAGGTTTTCGGATCTGATCAATACA
Organism: Dorcoceras hygrometricum; assembly: GCA_001598015.1. NCBI lineage: Eukaryota > Viridiplantae > Streptophyta > Magnoliopsida > Lamiales > Gesneriaceae > Dorcoceras > Dorcoceras hygrometricum. The sequence goes on along the minus strand of KQ992467.1, from coordinate 8,661 downwards.
TCGTTGCCATATTGTATCTAACCTTGAGAATTTCAGATTGAGATCATCAAAAACTCTTGGAATACGGCCACCGGCCGCCGCCGCATGCGGCGGCCCCCTCCCTCCCGCCGTGGGCACATGCGTGCGCGACAACCATGCGCACTGGACGCGCATGGCGGCTGGAAGATGGCGATGCGTCGTGCAAATTGTTGGGCATGGAACGTCGCCTCCCTCGCCGTTGCATCTCGCAAGATCGCGCGATGATTGACGGCCGCGAGTTGCTGCTGGTCGGGGCTGTGCGCCATGGCTGGGTGCTGGTTGCGCGGTGCGGCGCGCGGCCGTGCGCCTGGAGTGGCGCGACGATGTGCAGCGTCGCGTGCGGCTTGCTGCCATGCGATGGTGCAATCTTTGCACACCGGCCGGGCGCTGGAGGCTGCTGGACGAGCAACGTGCGCGCGACCGTGCGTCGCACTTGGCGCGGCGTCGTGCGCTGCCGCCGCGAGTTTTTTTCGTGGTGGCGGCGCCGCCGCCGGCCGCCGCTCCGGCGATTCTCCGGCGATGTCGTGATGGCTGAATTCTTCTAGGGTTTGGTTCGGGCCTGTCCCGGGCAGGCCGTGAAGTTTTCGGGCCGATATTCGATATCGGGCCCGTTTTGATCGATTTTGAAATTTTGAGATTTTTGGGCCTAGAATTGTTTTAAGCCCAATTTGATACAATTAAAATTAGTAAAATGTGATTTTAATTATAAAATATGATTTTATAATGAAATATGATTTTGTTGATTAAAATTTGATTTTATCGACAAAATACGATTTTATTGTAAAATGAGATTTTATGATTAAAATATGATTTTGCGATAAATAATAGGATTATTTAATTTATGCATGTTAATTAGATTATCTGCATGATTGGGATGATCGAAGCCGTGCCCAATTTGTTAGGTGTATGCGATAGGTTTT